>JASSUY010016924.1:0-13263 GCA_032466535.1 Forpus xanthops
ACCATCAAAAAAAAAAAAAAAAAAAAAAAACAAAAAAAAAGAAAAACAGAAAACACAAACCTTTTAGCCATGGGCTTTATTAATGATTATACCAAGAATGTGTTAACTACTAAAACAACACTATGAACTATTCAGTATAAAATGAATAAACAGTTTAAAGGAAAATGTAATTGTATGAATCATTAATATGATAATACCTTTAGCATAAATAACTCCTTTTCCTTGTCTTTTTGCTTTACAAAGAAATAGTTTCATATCTCCCATCAGCTTGACGCTGACCAGTTGCATGCATATATCTTTTAAGCACTTAAACTGCCCATCCATTTCTTCTACATTCCCAACTGCTTTCGGATTCCCATTTTCAGATATTAGCTGATAATTTTGATCTTGCAACATTCTAACAATGACAAGGTCCCCAGAACTTTTCCCCCAGATATGTAAGATACTTTTTTTTTCTTTCCTTAGGCTTATAATTTTCTGGGAGATATCAGTATTTGAACAGGAAGGCTATAAAGCACTTCTGAACACTAGAAATGGCAGGCTACCCTGTAATAGATTCCTATTTATTTTTAACAGAATCAATAGTTGTTTGCAAGCAATTGCATGCTTCAGTCTGTATGTAAGGTCAGATTTAGAGCATGCATCTATCTCAAGATGCAGGTATAGTAATCTGGTGAAGTCTGTGGCTACTTTCTATGAAATCCACAGTGCTAGCTCTTTCAGCAGGTTCATAAAAGTGACCCCTTTACAATGGGTCCATGTATCCCCTATGAAATTCACCAATACAGTAAACTTCCTTTGCCTAACCTCTGCATTGATTGAAGTTAAGTACTACATTTGCTACTAGAACTCAATGAATCTAAGCATCACATAAGTTTCCTATTCCAACAGACTTCAAAACACCTGAATATCATCATAATTGATCAGCAGTCAAGTATATTTCTATCTCCATCTGAAAAGAGGATGAAGTATCCCCTTTTATACTCAAGTCACTCTCATTTATCACAAGTAAATAATAAAAGATTTATACTAGCCAGTTATTTTCTCTTAAGAGGACGTTTGAATTCTTTGAATCTCAGTCAAACTCTTCCTCTCTAGCTTCTCCACAACACAAAGATATTTGGTATAAGTACCGATGAATTATATGCAAAATACAAATCTATACCTCCTTTCTATTCCACCACCCCCCCCCCCCAAAATCATATTGCAAATACCAAAGCTGGAGTATTATCATTGACTGGAATTCAACTTTAATCAGCATTTGAATCTAAAAGCCAGACAGGCACAGTACCATCAGCTTACAAAGCTTTTGCTTTCAGGAGAGAGAAATCGTGTTATTCATTCCTATTCTAATATGATGCTGTCTTGAGAAGGGTTGGGGCATATGTAACCCTAATTAAAATGCTGTTACTGAATGTAGCTCCCTAAAGATCTACAGCTCTCAATTATGGCAGAGTTTTTATTCATTTTGATTCATTATAAAAGGAAAACGTGTGATCTTAGAATTTATTACTTCAAATGCAATAAATCTGTACAGGATGGTGCAATGGAATTGCCAAAAAAGATGTTCATAACATAAATGACAATGCAAAATAAGCAACTTACAGCAGTAGTTTGTATCTTGCATGGAGGTAACCAAAGAGGGTTTATGGACACCCTTAGGGATCTTATCCTGTGTTGCATGAAAAGATGTGATGTCTTGGAGAATCTGTCAAGAAGACAAATGTTAAAATCACAACTGTGCTGATGAAAAAAACATAGGACAAACCAAAGGATTAAACAGGATTCAAAAACTTCCATGACTTGTGGAGCAAGACATCACCACAGGTCTTCCAATTTCCATGTTTCGTGAAAAATAAGTGAAGAACATTGCAAATAAGTTTATTTTTATAAGATTTATCTATCAAAAAGAAAAAAAACACCTAGAGCAGCAGATCATATCCTCATCAAAGTGGCTGTACTTTTAAAGAGGCTGTACCAAGTCCTTTATTGAATGCCATTGGCATTTTAAAACACAGTCCAAATTAAAGTTACAAAAGTCAGGGGTTTGGGATTGTCAAAAGTAATATTTGTAAGTGAATATTTTATACATTTACCTAGCTAGTCTATAACATAGACATGTATGCACAGGAAGAGAGAATGTGCTTAACAGTAACTCAGAGAGTGCCATAGCCACTAACTCCTGGGTGGAGTACAGATGTTTTGCTATCAATGCCAGCTGCTACATGCTTCTAGGGAATGAAGGATTTCTTTTAATGAGACACAACACATGTGCTTCAGCTCACTTGGCATCACATAAGATCAATCAGCTAAAAATGGAAGTGCGTAATTGGAGATATTTCGTGATATCCCAAATTCAAAGAAATGGCTTTCAAAAGAAAAGAAACATTTAAAAGTTATTTTAAAAGGTAAAATACATATAATGATTAAACTAAATTTTTAAAAATATCAGAACAATATTTTTTTAATGAAAGGGTGATGACAAGGTATTGCAGAGGGAACCATTTCCTGGCAACCTACTTGTATATCCTTATCTTTGGAATCTGCTTCCTTCCTTGCTCTGAAAGGGGCCAAGTGTTGATTTCTAGGGAGCGTTAAAAAGTCTTTTTTTTCTTCTTTCTCAAGGAAGAATAAGATCATAGCTGAAATTGCAGGAAATGTGGTTTCCTTTTCAGAAAGTTTTATTCTTCTTGTGTTTTGTTTTTTTTTTTTTTAATTTAGTTTTGTCTCTTTTTTTTTTGCAAGGTGATTTAAGTTATAGTTTATTATATATTAAGAAAGGTTCTTCTATTTACATATATTCAGGTAATATAACTTATGAATGGCAAAAATAAAACAATTTATCAGGAAAAGGAAGTTTAAAACACAGTCATTATTCTTTTTGCATAATGCTAAGAATTCATCAAATAATAATAATGAAAAAAACCCAAACCACAAAATATCCAACAAAACATAAAGACTTATTATTACCTAAGAAATAAATTTGTGTTGTACTGTGCCAGCAATATATCTGCAGCATCATTCTTGGTGAAGGACTATTCAAGTCTGGACATAATAAACCACTCAATCTCTTCTGGTTAATGATTTTCTCACACAAGAATTCTCTTTCATTTTCAACCACATGCAATCAAGTGCCAGCGTATAATACTATAGTATCTATCATCACATCATCATAGTTATTTGCTTTACTGTCAAGTGTTTCACCAGCAGTTCAAACCCAGAGCCTTTCACTTGCTGCCTCTGATACTTGACTAGTCCTGATGCCGTACAAAGATGACAAAACTGTATAGGAGTTCCAGAAAAGAAAAAGAATATAAACCACAAGTAAATTTTCCCAACACTAACAAAGCTACTAACAAAAGATACGAAGCTTCTCTGTAATCAGAAGTCTACTTACTTTTGCTTGGAATGAATTTGAGAATAGAATGGGTGAAAAGAAGATGGGAAAACTGTAATTGCTGCAGTGCCATACTACTCCACATGCTAAACTGTCAACAGAACTTACTTAGAAGTCTGCATAACAACACATAGATTTAATGCCTGTATTACAACAGTGTTACTGCACTATGCTTTTCTGACATCCAACAAATACCATAGTTGTATTAGTAAGATCAACATGAATATTCAAATAACAAAAAATAATGAAAGCTTACAAGTAATATAACTAAGGGCAGGAGGGAAAGGGTTTTAATTTACCATTTTCAGAATTTTTTTAAGTAAAATGGGATGTCAAAGATAACTGAAAGACTTCTATAGTTGCTCTATGTTGCAAACAAAAGTCTCTGGAGGGAAACGAGAGAACTGGCTACCCTAGATTTGGAGAAGGCTGACGTTCTCAATGACTATTTTGACTCTGCCTTGACTGGAGAGACATCAAATTGATGGATGGACTGCTGTTCGCCAAGGGCAGGGTCCCAAACCCAGGTTGGAGCAATCGCAGGCACACCTACAGGTTGGGTGAAGAGATTCAGAGTAGCCCTGAGAAGGACTTGGGAGTGTTGGTTGACAAGAAACTGAACAAGAACCAACTTCAGTATGCACTCACAGCCCAGAAAGCCAGCTGGATCCTGGGCTGCATCAAAAGAAGTGTGACCAACAGGCTGAATGAGTTGATCCTGCCCCTCTGCTTTACTCTTGTAAGACCCCACATGGAGTATTGCTTACAGTTCTGATGTCCTCAACGTAAGAAGGACATGGAGCTGGTGGAGAAAGTCCAAAGGAGGGCCACGAGTGTGATCAAGGGGCTCAAGCACTTCCCATATAAAGACACACTGAGAAAGCTGGGACTGCTCAGCCTGGAGAAGACTGCATCGAGACCTCAGAGCAGCCTTCCAGTATCTGAAGGGGGCCTATAAAGATGTTGAGTAGGGACTCTTCATCAGGGATTGAAGTGATGGGACAAGGGTTCAGACTTAAAAAGGGGAAGTTTAGATTGGATATAAGGAAGTTCTTTACTGTGAGGGTGGTTAGACACTGTAACAGGCTGCCCAAAGAAGTGGTAAATGCTCCATCCCTGGCACTGGATAGGTTGGACACAGAATTAGGCAGGGGGTTGGAACTAGATGATCTTAAGGTCCTTTCCAATCCTAACCATTCTATGATTCAATGACTCTAGGAAATGTTTTTTAGCCACTTTGAATGGTATAATCACTTTTCAATGCTACTTCATTATTGCATAAAAAACCCTAAATTAATCAAAGGTAACCTTTGTAATTGGTTACACTGAAAGTCCATTGCTATTTGAGAGCTTTACAAGTACTTTCAAGTGCCCTAAAGGTGCCCAACTTACAGAAGACAGACAGTTCACTGAACAGGCCATATTCCTTTGTAAACCTCAGATTTGGTTCACTGTAGTGCATTTATACACCTGGAAATACATAAAGGAAATATCTCATGCAAATGTTGTACTGAATCCAGTTCAAATGATCAAGCGTAAACTGTAATTAGTTGTGACGTATTTGCACCATGTTTCACAGAAAATGGTATCTTTTTCAATGGCTATATAAAATGTTTTTCAGACTAGCCATGTTTCCAAGCAGTATATTATTAAGTATACTAACTTTAGGCATATAGTTCCTTATATTACAATATAATGACTTTTCTCCATTGCATTATCATATGCATTAATGAAATAACAAGGAGAATAATAAAATAATTTTTGGTAACACTATTCATTTGTTGATTTAAAGATATTTTCTTCAGTAAAAATGTTACAACCTTGAAGAACTAGAGTGTGTCAAAAGCAAAGCTATGTGTCAAAGGCATCCACATTTAAAGCTATATTCAATTACAGGACTTTTTGCTTATAGCATAGATTTTTAAGCATGTCGAACGGCTATACTGTGGACAAGTAACAGAGGCATAAGCCTCGTATTTATTTCTTATTTAAATTTTTTTTAGAATAAAATACATGCCTTGTCCGTATTTAAGCAGAAAAAAAAAAAAACCCTGTGATCAGAATATTGCAATGAGTTAATTAGATTTAGCTTGTGTAATAGTTTAAATATCATTGCACTCTGACAGTATTGCACTTTCACTCCCTGAATTTCAAGTCAGGTAGTGGAGGTAAATTTAGATTTCATTTATTTATAAAATCAATTTTTTTTCTTTTATTCCATTTGACCTAGAGGAGAACCTCCATCAAGCACAGTCAAATGGGTTTGTGCCATCCAGTGCTAGAGCCTTTAGCCTATCTGCAGAGCTCGGTAGTGCAGTAAAAGGCTGGTCAGTTCATTAATAATATTTGAGACTAAAAGCATCCGCAAGGGTGGGAAAATATCCCTGAGAAAACAGAGCTGAATGTGTTATAGTTCAGGTAACAAATTTTGTTCCATTTCTGAGACAACATCTATATAATCATAGAATCATAGAATAGTTAGTGTTGGAAAGGACCTTAAGATTATCTAGTTCCAACCCCGCCTGCCGGGGCAGGGACAACTCCCAATAAACTATGCCACCCAAGGCTCTGTCCAGCCCAGCCGTGAGCACCGCCAGCGATGGAGCATTCACAACTTCCTTGGGCAACACATTCCAGTGCCTCACCACCCTCACAGTAAAGGATTTCTTCCTTATCTCCAACCTAAACTTCCCCTTTTTAATTTTGAACCCATTACCCCTTGTCTTCTCAGTACAGTCTCTCATGAAGAGTCCCTCCCCAGCATCCCTATAGGCCCCCTTCAGATATTGGAAGGCTGCTATGATTTCTCCAAGCAGCTTTCTCTTCTCCAGGCTGAACAGCCTTAACTTTCAGTCTATCTTCATATGGGAGGCGCTCCAGTATCATCCTCGTGTCCCTCCTCTGGACTTGTTCCAACAGTTCCATGTCCTTTTTGTGTTGAGGACACCAGAACTGCACAAAACACTCCAAGTGAGGTCACATGAGAGCAGAGTAGAGGGGCAGGATCACCTCCTTCAAACTCTGGCCACTCTCCTTTTGATGCAGCCCCGGATACGGTTGGTTTTCTGGACTGCAAGACCACGCTGCCGGCTCATGTTCATTTTCTCATCAACCAACACCCCCAAGTCCTTCTCCACAGGGCTGCTCTGAATCTCTTTTCTGCACAACCTGAATGTGTGCCTGGGATTACTCCGACCCACGTGCAGGACGTTGCACTTGTCATAGTTAAACTTCATGAGGTTGTCATCAGCCCATCTTACAAGCATCTCAAGGTCCCTCTGAATGGCATTCTTTCCTTCCATCAACTGATCCACAGAGCTTGGTGTCATTGGAAAACTTGTTGAGGGCGTATTCAATCCCAGTGTCTATGTCACCAACAAAGATGTTGAACAAGACCCGTCCCAATACCGATCCCTGAGGGACATTACTCATTGCTGGTCTCCAGCTGGACATTGAGCCATTGAGCACAACTCTTTGTGTACGGCCATCCAGCCAGTTCTTTATCCACTAAGTGGTCCACCAATCAAATTGATATCTCTCTGTCATGGGTTCAGCAGTAGCAGTCATTTTTCTCCTTCTTGGTAGCTGGTGCAGCACTGTGTTTTCGACTTTCGGTCTGGGAACAGTGCTGATAACACCAATGTTTTCAGTAACTGCTTGTTAATGTTTTGGTCTGACCAGGGACTCTCTGAGTCTCATGCTCTGCCAAGGAGGAAGGGAAGCCAGAATGAAGCAGAGACAGGACACCTGGCCCAAACTGACAAATGGGGTGTTCATACCACAGCACATCATGCTCAGGAAGTAAAATATAGGGGCAGAGACCCGTAAAGGTTGGGGGGCACTGCTTGGCTAGGCTGCGTGTAGGTGGTGTGCGACTGTATTGTTTTCCCTTCTCATTATTACTGGTGGTAGCAGTAGTGATTTGTGTTATACCTTAGTTACTAAACTTTTCTTATCTCAGCCTGTGGGAGTTACATTCTTTCAATTCTCCTCCTCATCCTCCTAGGAACTGGGGGGAAGAAAGAGGGAAGAGTGAGTGAGCGAACTGCCGTCGAGGCTTAAACCACGACACTCTCCAATTTAGAGACAAGGATGTCGTGTGGGACAGTGTTGAACACTCTGCACAAGTCCAGGAAGAGGATATCAACTGCTCTAGCCCTCTCTCTCAGTTCCATAGCCCTATCATAGAAGGCCACGAAATTGATCAGGCAGCATTTCTCCTTAGTGAAACCATGCTGGCTGTCACCAATCACCTTGTTGTTTTTCATGTGCCTCAGCATGCCTTCCAGGACAATCCGCATCAAGATTTTGCCAGCCACAGAGGTGGGGCTGAGTGGTCTGTAGTTCCCCGGCTCATCCGTTTTCCCCTTCTTGAAAATGGGGTTTTATTTCCCTCTTTCCAGTCATCAGGAACTTCACCTGACTGCCATGATTTTTCAAATATGCTGGACAGTGGCTTAGTAACTTCATTTGCCAGCTCCTTCAGGACCCGTGGATAGATTTCATCAGGTCCCATGGACTTGTGTACTCTCAAGTTCCTAAGATGGTCCCAGCCTTCTATCTCCAATTCTTCTCACCATACTAAAATTACGTTTCTGAAAACCAGGATCCATGAGCTGTTATACAGGTGTACATGAAACATATAGATTAATGTGCCATATAATAACTAGCAGAAAAAAGAACTCCCTAATCACCTGGGTTGAATGAACAAAGGAAGACATATTTGCCTGCCATCTGTTAATGTAAATGGTGCAGCTAATTTAACAGTGTTAGACCTGAATCATCATGCTATTATTCCAGTTTCACATCACTGTGAAACTAGAAGTGAATCATTAATATCAGTGAAATTATACCCGTGTCAGCCGTGGAGTAATCTGCAGAGGGGATGGGGTTCATTAATTTTAATAATTTATGATTCAGTGTAGGCTACACAATTTTACTAAATCTACTTTTATTTAATGTGACCTACTGAACCTTGCATGTATTACAAATCATTCAATGTATTTGATATGTCTATTATAAGCAGTTTCTGAAGAAGCGTGAGTTTTTAGCAGTATAGTAACTTCTGAATTTATCTGAGAAGATCGTGGACCTGATTCTGGAAATACTAACCAAAGTGGTGGCTTCTGCAGAATGAAGATATCACCTGAACTTTTCAGGCTACAATGGTAGTTTGAAATCTGAAAGCAGAGCATTCCATGATGCATCAAACTCAATAAGTATAAATTAAATACAATAGATGGAGCACATAAATAGTCACTGATTTAATCCTTCATTTGCCAAAATATCTGAAACATATTTTTGTGTGACATTTTTTTCTCTTGATCGTTGCAAAATATAAGTTACTGGAATTTGCTTTGTATTATATTACTTCACTATTCTTATTTTAATCTTATGAATAATATGAAATAAATTGCATAAAAAGGATTATAGTAAATTGAAAGTTTAAAGAACTTTTAAATCTCATTTGTGGATTAACAAATAGTAAGATATATTCAGAGCTTTTGAATTGACTTTACTGTACTAATTTTTTCTTTAAATTGTTGATGATGATTGGTTAATGATAATGATGATTTCTTTAACTAATTGTTTTAAAATGGCTGGTAAGCTTCACATGTGACAGATTTTTAACATCACTCCACTGATCCCATAAAAATACATTAATTTGTGCTAGAACAAGATCTGCTGTCCACTTTTCTAAATATCTTCATTTTGATTTTTAAACTCATTTATTAAAGTTTTATTAAAGAATATTACACAGTTGATATCAAGAATTTATCTTATTAGGTCTTGTTTCTGATAAATATATAGACACTACAGCAGTCATAGTGTCTTGGGATACCACCTTACTCAGCAGCCTCTGATTCACTTTCTATTTTGGTTGGTACTTTCAACTTCAACACATGAGAGGGTAGAATCTGAGGAACCAGAGTTCGATGAACACAAATAATCAGGACAGTATTTATGCAGTAACTAAAGATATGACTTTAATCTGTAGTAAACTTGACAGAAAATCTAGCTTCAGCTTCCTTCAAGGCAGACTGCAGATTGCATATATACTGCATAAGTGAAAACTGCCTCTGTAAATCAGAATTAATGTGTTGGGCTACCTAAAACTTTGTATGAGAACCAAATCAATACCCAACTACTCTTTCAAGGCTGTGGAATTACTGAACAACTTTCCTTCACATTATATTGAAGATACTCATCACTCATGTATCCCTGTATCTTGAGCACAGATATGAAGGCATAATCTTCTACATCTGAGCTTGAATTTGTGGTTAGTTAAGTAGTTTCCGTGTAGTAAGGAGGCAGCAAACATAGAAAGTGAACTTAAGAAGTAAGAGTCTTCATAGAGTACCTGTGGTGAATTTGTTTTTTTACTGCCATCTTCCTTCTTCCAGCCCTCGGGAAGGCTCCTGTCCTTGCAGCTGAACCATCAGAAAAATGGATGTATAGCTGTGCTTCTGTCTCTCCAGTGCACAGCTGGGTGCCCTAATGCACATCCATCCTCATCAGTTGCTGAAGCTAATACAAAATGAGCTCAAACATGCTTAATTATCAGCAGATGGCAGCTAACTTTTCATGTCTTAAAGCTACTGGTGCAGGTGAATATTTCCACTGAATGCAAGCAGTCTGCATTTCTGCGGTGAATCTTTCTGGAACTCTCTTTTGTAGATCATATACAAAGCAGTTAGCTGGATATCAGGTTAGTGTTCATGTAGTTATCTCTTCATGTATTCAGTGATACACTCTGCTATGTCAGTACTCTTAATGTAAAACTTAAATAGATTTACCTCCATGAATTTTCCTTATTATTTGGATGCCACTTCAGTAAACTTCTCAGAATAACAGGGTAGTTGCTGTAACTGCCTTGTTTATGCTGTGGAATTATTATAAATACAGGTTTTCACCCTTTCTGTGCTTTGTCTGATGCCAGCATTTACAGGGACAGAATGACATTTAGCAATATATTTTACACCATGGCACATTTAATTAGTATGTCAAACTTGTGCTTGCACTTCTATTTCTAAAGCAGAAGCACTCTGCTCATAGCTTGGTGTCAGAATGCATGAAACCTCCTCGGCATAATGTGAATTAGAACCAACAGCAAAAGGAATGAATGATTAGCATTGGGCATGGATCCAGTGTTTGACATTCCACTCATTAGAAAGTCTACTCTAATTAACGTAATTGGAATCTACTGGGTGTGCCATTGATGGATTTGCTTGTCACCACAATTTTGTTTTATGTTCCATCAAACTCATTGGTGAAAACATGATGTATGCTGAGATTACCTAGTAAAGACCCAGTTCTTCAGAGGGATCTGTAAATTACAGTCTCTTGCTCCCACATGGGGACTTAATGAAGTCAATGTGAAGCAGGGTGCATGATAGTAAACCCCTTTGCATGATAATTATTTTCTCATAATCCATATGAGTTATACATAGCAGACACATAATTTTGCATTTATCTAACACCTGGGGATCACAAATGATCCCCTAAACACTGAGGAATCAACTGAGCCCCTTTTCCTAATGCTAATAGCACCTTTTCCTACAAGGGGTCTCTGGAAGTACTCAATAAACTTGTTGAAGATATTCAATACATCATCAGAATCGAGCTGTAATTAGGTGAGCCTTGTAAAAACACTGTTATGATTAAATTATATGCATTTCCTGACTAGTATACAGGGAATCTGATATTTCCATAACCATAAGGTAAATGATTAACAAGACCAGAATGAGACCAAGGACTCTGTTGAATGAAAACCAGTCCTGCAAGTTGCATCTTGAATCATTAGAACTACTTACTTGAAGTATTTTATCCTTTTATCTCTCTATCCTGACACAGCCATCTCAACTGCAGTCAGATATTTCACAAAGAACTTTTGCTTTTCAACTTGAAGGTATACACCTGTGCTGAGTTTCCATCTTCTTTATATGCATATGTATATTTCATTAGATAAGGACTCTCATAAAGGTGGGCAAATAATATATTCTTGGTATGGAAAATAGAATTGATATTAAATGTAAATGGGAGCTTTGATTTACATTACACTTTTCTTGTCTAAAGCATAGAATTCTGTCAACAGAATGAAAGAAGACATACTTTATATTTTGAAAGCATTAAATGGTTAAATGGATGCCAGTGGAAGCAAAATTTACATGATAGGGAAGACATATAGACAAAGTTAATTCCTTTTTATTAATATAAAATCTGTGGTCATACTTGGAATAAAGCCAGTATTCCCAAAGAATTTTAAAGAATACATGCAGCAAGAAAAATACTATTGCTACTTCTTGAATAATGGGCTTCAATAGGTATCATGACAATAAGTGTATTTGAGGAGACAGCATTGTTTATAGTAGTCTGTTGAAAGATTAAAATAATTTAATGTTTCATTTACATTGTCTGCTTTTTATTATAGCTTTCTAAAAATGGGTCTGTAAAATGTGTTTCTTTTTTATAGAAATTTCATGAGAACACCAATACTCTTGTCATCAGTTGCTGTGATTATTAATGTAAGACTGTGGAAAATTTCTCCTTACCTGAACTGAATTCTGTGAAACTAATTTATATCTATTTAAGATCTAGTGAAGACTTACAGATGTTGCAATGAGTGAGAGAAGTTAAATCAGTATCTGAAGATGCTACTAGGAGTTTCTGCTAACCTTTGTGATTTATGAGCCACTGTTTGAGATTGTGTGAATTAAAACTAACAAGAACTGCAACAATCAGTGAAAAATAAAAATGACCTCTCATTTAATCTAGGTCCAAATATCTTTAAAAGAAAGTCATGCAAGTATTTATATGGTGCTTACTTCTAGAATCCCTAAAGAATTTCATTTTAAATGAAGGTGAAAATATCTTCTGAATAAAAAACTTTGTAAACCCTCGATCACACTGAAGTCTGTGGTAACAAATGCATCACATAGCCAGCTGCAATATTGGAGAATGCCTAATTGGATTACAGTTATAAACTGGTTCTGCTGGAAAGCTAAGGTTTTGGTGGACTATGGTGAGAAAATCAAAATAGAAGGAAAGAAACCAAAGCATTTTCCTATAGTTTTTAAGTCCTTTTAAACGTATAAAAATAGACAGGCCCAGTAGGCAGGGAGGGGGAGTTGCTCTTTAAGTTAGGGATAGGCTGGAGAGTATGGAACTCTGTCTGGGGACAGGTGAGCAGTTGATAGAGAGTTTGTGGGTCAGGGTTAAAGGGAGAACAGCGAAGGGAGATATTATTGTGGGGATCTGTTACAGACCACCTGATCAAGAGGACTTGGTGTATGAAGCGCTCCACAGAAAGATAAGAATAGTCTCATACTCACAGGTCCTTGTTCTCATGGGGGACTTCAACCACCATGATATCTGTGGAGGGATGACAGAGCCCAGCATAAGCAATCCAGGAAGTTCCTCTAGTGTGTGGAAGACAACTTCTTCTGCAAGTAATAGAGGAACCAACAAGGAGAGGTGCCATGCTTGATCTCATGCTCACCAACCAGGAAGGGCTGGTTGGAAATGGTGCTCCAGGGTAGCCCTTATTACAGCGATCATGAGATGGTTGAATTTGAGATCCTCAGAACAGTGAGAAGAGCGTGCAGGAAACTCACTGCCCTGGACATCAAGAGAGCAGAATTTGTCCTCTTTACGAACCTGCTTAGTAAGGTTCGATGGGATATAGCCCTAGAGGGCAGGGGGGCCCAAGACTGTTGGTTGATATTCAAGGATCACCTGCTGCAAGCTCAGGCGTGTTGTGTCCTGTCATGGGTTCAGCAGCAGCAGTCATTTTTTTTCTTTAAGCAGTAGCTGGTGTAGCACTGTGTTTTGGATTTTTAGCTTGGGAGCAGTGCTGATAACACCAG
>JASSUY010016926.1:0-24696 GCA_032466535.1 Forpus xanthops
TTTCTTTTCTTTTCTTTTCTTTTCTTTTCTTTTCTTTTCTTTTCTTTTCTTTTCTTTTCTTTTCTTTTCTTTTCTTCCTTTCCTTTTTCTTTCCTTTCTTTTCTTTTTGCCTGGAGATAGGAAAAGTATCAACATAATCAACACATGATGATGAGAATCTATCATTCAGTGTGTGAAATTTGCCTGTCCTGACAAATGCTCCTGTGAATTGTCGTCTGTGGTATT
Organism: Forpus xanthops; assembly: GCA_032466535.1. Classification (NCBI taxonomy): domain Eukaryota; kingdom Metazoa; phylum Chordata; class Aves; order Psittaciformes; family Psittacidae; genus Forpus; species Forpus xanthops. The sequence continues at coordinate 226 of JASSUY010016926.1, forward strand.
TATCAACCTGAGTAGCTGCTAGGATGTCATATAAATGTAATATGATGGATTAAATGGATGACTATACAACCACCTAACCCTTATGCTGCTGCTTCAGTGCTCACAGTGATGCACCCTATGTGTTCTGTTTTGTTTTTTGTCTTCTGCAATCCATCCAGAAAGAGCTGCTGGTCACATGCTATAGTTTTGTGGTTAACATTTCCTGTATAGGTAATATTTTTTAAAGAATCAATAGTAAATTAGCTTGATTGTCTAAATCAATTTTACTTTACCACCCTGAGATCATTTACATTATGTGAAGAAAAGCATTTGCAAATTTGAGATATTTAATTGCCAATTCGTGTTCCAGACTCATGTCGACTGATTCATGAGTTAACACTCAGTGATATCTGAGCGTTGCCTTCATCTCCAGTCAAGAAGGTTGTGTTTGGCAGGCACCATAGCTCTATTATGTTCAGCCAATGAATACTTACCAAACCAGTACAAAATAAAACGGAGTATGGAAATAATGTTTTGAAGCAGAAAGTGCTGCCTAGAACTGTCTGGCATATGTGAGGGGGTGAAAAAACACTTGGTCAAATTACATCTTCTATCACAGACTACTAGGTACCTTGGTTTAATATGCTAGCTCTTGTTGATGAACATAAGAACAAATAACTTTCCTTAATTTATCCACCCTGCTTGGATTTCTAAACATCTGCGGCAATAACCACACGCACACATGGGCTCCTGTGACAACAAGCATGGAGGTTTATTTAAAATCCAGGGATGGATTATTCAGGCCTGTGCCTCTAGTAAGGAACACGAGAAAAGCTTTTAAGACTCTTTTTAGTCAGGTCTTCCAGTGATGTACATCTGGGCAAACCTTTCCTTTGTCTTGCTTTTTCTCATACTTTTATTGACCTTCACTTAACATCAGGGGCTTGGTTTTCATACGGTATATTTGAATACTTGCTTCCATAGTTTTTTATCCCTCAGGGATCACACAGATTGGATGTTCCATGATGCCAATGGAGGATTTGCAATGTCAGGCTTTTGGGAACTAAATTATGTGATCTGCCAAAGTATTTCAATGTGATCTCACTAGTTAGATATACTAAGTTCAATCATCTGCATGTGGGAGCTATAGGGTATGTATTCCTAACTTGGGGCTCAGTCATTTGAACTTTCTGATCTCTTGGTTTTCACAAGCTGGGTTTTTTTGGTGGGTTTTTTGTTTGTTTGTTTGTTTAAAGGGAAGCATTCTGTTTCAAAGTAGAATCGGAAACCCCATTTATTACTTTTGCCAATATTACCATGTTTTAGCCACTCTGGGTCACAGCTTCTTCATTTGTAAATGAAGGTAAAGCTGAAAGAAACAGGCACTTGATACTGTAATTTTGTTGTTCTGTTGTATTAGTTAGGTCTGAGGATTTCATTGTACCGAATAATCGTGAGCATCTAGCTTCAAACTTAACACACTCCAGAATATCTTGAAGGTTCCAGATCCACAATTTCCTTCATGCTAACAATAAAAACATGAATATAAAGTAAATCAGATTAAATAAAAATCCAGTCAAGATAAGCTTTTTTTGTTTGACACTAGGGATGAGCCCTAAAGAAATCTGCCCCTGCTTTTACAAAACACCTAAGAATGAGTCAGTATGTTTTGATAGTCTTGTTTACAGTATTTTCAATTACAACTACAGCTAAATATTTTTAAGAGAAATCGACATCTGCCAGGCCTTTTTTCTTGGCAGAATTTAGTACCAAGTATGTTACATTGTTGGCTCACAGAAAGATTAGTTGATGTCTGGGTGCTTGATTCTAGCCCCACCAAAGCCAACACAACCCTGGTATAAAAAAAGCCCCTTGGAAGCAGGACCTGGGTTTCTTCACTTCTTATGGAGGACTCTTACCTGGTGCTTCTTCCTCACCTGATCTATCCCACATGGAGCTTTGCAGGAGATTCCCAAGAGAGGCCACCAACTGAATGTTTGCTATTTTCATAGTTTTGTTGTAGTCTTAACAAAGTATGCCTTAAAATAGTAAAAATAACAATAACAGTAATATTTTGTGCGTGTGCCGTCAACCCTAAGGACATGAAAGCCTGGCACCTATTGTGCTGACTTAATGATCGTTACAATGATTGTCATGAGAAAGAAACATCACAGTTCCTTTGATATTTTAGTGAACAAAGGCACACTTTTCATCCCTGAGTTTACTTACAAGAATTAAGGATGAGGCTGAACAGTGTAAAGACTAGGCAATGTCAGTGGGAGGGGGAGGGAGGGAGAACCCACAGCTTTTATTTCCATGAGAAAATGGTGCTTGCTTTCACTAATTCTCGGCTATGAGTTGAGCCATGTGCAGAGCTGTAGCACTTTATCACTTTAGAGGATGTTGTTGCAACAGAAAAAAGGTATTTTCCAACTCTTATCCACCCACAGAAATATTACCAAGAAAAGTCCTTCTAATATGCATGCCTCAGGAAACAAGCATTTATGATCCCTAGTGTTAGAAATGTGCAGCTAGTACTGGCATGTTCTGCTTTCCCCTATCTTTATTTGGACATTTTTTCCTTTTTATGTTCTCCTTCCAGTTACTGGTGCAGTTTTATTCTTACAGTTATATGATTTATCATGCACCTTCAACTGAACCTGTAGGAGAGCTTCAAATCTCAGCATGCTTCAGCTCTTGGATTATGCCAGCATTCATTTGAATTGAAAGTATACCTCACTGCACTGCAGACAGGCATGGCCCCTGGGGTTTCGGAAACAGTACAGACCTATAAGGCAGTAATGAAATAAGGCAAGGAGGATGTCACAGGCTATGAAACTCCAAAATGCCAGAAGATACAAGTGGAAATAGTCGAGGATGAGGTTGCGGGTCAACTGTTACAAAGAATGTAACCAGACTGACTGATCAGCTTGTTTCAAAATACTGGGTTCTCCTTTTAGAGTTGGAAAAGAGTTATGCATAGAAATATTTTCTGTTTTCTAGAAACGGAAAGGAACTGAACTGTCAGACTATCAGCCAGTTGACTATTCTTATTAAAAGCAGAATTGTCATTATTTCAAACAGAAGATATTAACAAAAATATTTGACTTTTTATCAAAAGATTAAGAAAAAATGATCTTTTAGTTGCTATCATTATTTCCATATTTTATTGTGTTTTCTTTTTCAATTGCATCCAGGTTTTACTCTTTATTCTTTAGCAGTAGTTGTAGGGCATGGATAACTGGTTATAAGTCAAGCATGGTACAGATCTTATCACTGATTTACCATCTCAGAAAAAACATTGGAGGGTGAAGATGAAGTAAGTTGTTTAATTATACCAACATGGAATTGCTTCAGTTAATCACTGAGTGAATATATCTCATAGTTTAATCAAAGCTATATGGTCATTTTCACTAACTCCACTATGCAAAAACTTCTAAATTGTTACCACTTCAGAACATCCAGCCTGACCATAACATGTTTGAATCACATGAATATTTTGTTTACTCTCATTCAGCTACTTGTTTTCAGTTCAAGCGTCTCTTACCGAGATTTATCTATTAGACAGTTCTTCAATTCATGGGTTCTGACCAAGTGAAAAGACCAAGTTTCTTTAGCATATCAACTTGATAAATGAAAAACAGTAGCCAGTCTTCCAGATATCACTCAGGGTTAGCACAGTGGGATGGAGGTGCTCTACATTGGCTGCTGTGCTGTCTACAACCACAAGCAGCAGCAGTAAGCATACCAACATTTAGCTGTGTTTGTTTGTAAATTTATTTCCAAATTCACTCACATAACTTGCATACCAGCTTTCCAATTGCTTGGTTTAAAGCTTCCAAAAAGGCCCTTGCATTGGTGATATTTATTTTTAATGTCTTAACGGTGATTTTTTTAGCATGGACAGGTTAAGGTATGACCTGAACTTCCATTTATGGTGACTGTTAGGAGAGATCTATCTTTCTGACAGAAAAAAAAAGTGAAAGAATGCAGCACCAAGATTTTTTTTGCACCTTATCTCTATTTCTAAATACCATTTCACCTTTCACTATGACAGTCTGAATATGTTTATTACTGATTAGAATAATTAATACTTAACAATCAATGTGAACACTTTAACTACGTTCCCTCCAAGTTCCTCAAAAGAGGAGAATGTAAAATTGCAAGAGACTGCTCTTAGGTGTTTTTCTCTCTCTTCCATTTAGTGTTGCTTTCCAATATCTCAGGAGGAGACTGCAGGAAAATAGTGTTATGGTATACCCTGCCTGGAGACCAAAGTTCTTGTTAATCTTGCTTTAGAGCACTTTTGAAGAGGGATATAGTATCATTCTGTGCCAGTTTTGTGATCCTGACCACTGGGAAGTGTTAATATCATCATTAGAAATTGTGGTAAAAGGTGTCGAGGAGCCTCTCCGGTACCAGCTGCTGCTTTGCAGCAAGGCTGAGCAACAATCCATCTGGCTTCACAGCCTGCATCCACATGTCCTCAAATACCCTAGAATGCACACGAGTTGACCTTTCTTTTTACTGAACTATATGCAACCATTCCTACCTTCTTCCTTCCTTTGCTTGAATGTTCATTCGGGATAAGAAATCAGCACTTGTGCTGTTTTGCTGAAAAATCGAGACTACATATAGCAGGAGCAGGAGGGATGCTCAAGGGTACCACCAGCCTTTCCTCATCACCCAAACCTTGCTGCGAGCCCCCCTGCCTGCCGCGGGGGTGGCTGGGGAGAGGACGGAGTGCTGCCGAGGGAGGGGGTGCAGTCACGACAGCGGGCGGCAGGGGGCAGGAGGAAAGCATCCGCGGGGCGCGACACCGCAAGTTTGGATGGATGGCATGGGTTGATCCCTGCTTTGCAAACCAGCTCCGGATAGGATGACTGGGGACGATTTAATGCTGAAGAGCGGCCTGACAGAGAGGCAGGAGATGGTATAGTGAAGAGCCTCCCCCTACAGTCAGGCATTTCTATGACCTTCAGGAAAGTGTTGGAATAAAACCAGAAAAAGCTGATTTTTTTCAATCTTCCATGCAGAAATTGGGGTCACTTTTCCAAACCCCACATTCTCCTTCTGCTCGTCATCCCCTCTGTCCAAAGATTGGTCATGATGTCATGATGTGATGCTAAACAGTTGTTAAAATGGAGTCTCTCCAAATGAGGTTCGGCTCTTTATTTTCCCTGTGTGTAATCAATCATGTGCCCACTTCCTAAAAAGCAGCCCACAGCAGTGATGTGGATTGCTGTCACAGTGATGAGTAAGATCAGGGGAGAAGGCACAAGGCTGAAAATCATTTATACTATGGAGAAAATCCAGGCTTACAGTCTTTACTGAGCCAAACTCACCCAGGGTAATAAAAGACCTACCATATGCCTCACGCAGCCTCCTTTTAACATCTGCAATGCATTACATTTTAAAAAAATTAAAATATCAACTGATACTCATCAAATGCAATTAATCTGTTGCAAATGCTGTGGGGCAGAACGCTTGCTCCAAGTGACCTTTTCTGCTTTGCAGTCTGGGGGTTTGCCTTGTGCCAATACCCGGAGCAGCCAGCATCAGCTGTCTGCAGGGCGAGGTGCCAGGCTCCCGAAGATGTCCCTAAGAGCAAGCAGGCAGGGTACAGGCAGGCTGCTTGCTCATGCACCACGCTGCCAGCAATGTCCCTTGGGCCAGCCAGGCTAGCCATAGGGCAGCTTGGCACTGGAGCAGAGCTGTCTGTGCAGCCGAGGATCAGGGTCAATGACTCTGGCTGTGCATGGCCTGGATGACCTCCTAAACCCACAAAGTCTGGGGAGTTGAAGGGTTGGAGTTTACTGCAATGTCATGTTTGCAGTATCATGGTAATTCACCCAAGATTAGACATGCAGGCAGTAATTGTGGCAGGAACACCCAGAGTAAGTCATTACACTTGTAATTTTCCAAGCCCTCAATTCAGCTTTTGTTGGGGAAAATAAAAAAGGAGCTGTTGCCTTGAGTACTACCCAGCAAGAGAGAAACCAGTGTCTGGCTACAGTTTGCCCCTGAACTTGATTTTTGAGATGGTTAGCAACACTGTGATGCTGTTCCCATGCCCTGCTGCCATTACTGCGTGCCTGACACTAGAAGTGTTAACTCCTGCAGCTCAGGGTGGTATAGCCTGACACCCTCTGTTTATGCCCCTGCACTTTCCTTGCCAAAGACATTACTTTGCCTCTGCTCATTGCCACATTTCTCTCCTCCTGCACAACTTCTTGACTCTTTATTGAGTTTGGAAATGCTATTGTTACTGTTTTATGGCCTGAAATACAAACTATTATTCTCTATCTGACCTTTTTCCTCTCACTTTCTCTTCATCAAATGTAGGTGAGAGGTAGCAACCTGTTTATAGACACCCACTGCTCAGGTTCCTGTATTTCCCATTTATTTCATTTTAAAAATGCTGACAAACTGAATGCCGAGGGTCAGGAGTCATAGCTCGGGGTGTCATTAGCTGGGTGTGCATCTGTTTATTGGCAGACACCTGATAAGTGAGATTTCAGAACAACCTTGAACTTGGAGCACACCAGGACATGTCTGGGGTACCTGCATCCCCATGAGATTTTTAAAGGAGAAATAAAGGCACAGGTCAGATCCTCCCCATCCTGCTGTGTACTGGAAGATAGGACTTCCACCCACAAAAAGAACAAGAAAGGAAGTAATGAAAGGGCAGGCTGAAGATCTGTGTACCCAGAGGTGTAGTGAGAAGTTAGGTTGTAACTTTTGTACTTACAGGAGCTGACTAGAGGAGCCTTCTAAAATGGGAACAGCCTGGTAGCACGAGAATTGTGTTCGGCACACCTCCCTGTGAAATATATCCACACTTTTAGGTGTCACTGACAAGAAACTGGAGATGGATATGTGCTCTCTGCAACTCAGACCAGCTGGTGAGCACTGCGGAAGGAAGAGGTGCTGGAACTGGCGGCTACTGGAGCATGTTGGCACTGGGGCTGGCAGTATTGCGTGGCTCTGCTCATAAGCTGCAAAAACAACCCACAGGCCTATTATTGGTGTTATTATTGGAAAGGTTAAGAAAATGGGGTGCATCCATTTCAGCTCTTAAAAGCATTAATATTCTCCATAAATTATCTTGCTGTTCTTGCTGACATAATTAATTTTCAAAGGAATCTGCACAATTGCCAGATTTTGAAAACATCCGAAATTATTTCCCAGAAGCCTTCTTTTTCAGAATTGGTTAGTTAAAGGTGGCACAAATTATACTCCTGCTGCTTTAATAAACAGGCTATTAACGACACTGTGATAGCACAGCAATTCTTTACCTAGAAATTCAATTTGTGATTATGTCATACTCTTTCATAATGATCTGAAATTTTATATTGAACAAGAACATAGATTGTTTTAATGATCTTGATGATACAGCCAGTTTTATAAAACTTGTTATGGGTTTATCATTTCTGATCCACATATCATTTGTATCGGGCACAGGAAAATTACTTTAAAATGTAATAGAACTGTTGATAACAATCATTCATATGTTCTTTAAATGTAATAAAATAATTGTGTTATAGTAAGGTTGTCAGCACTGGAGGAGTTCCTCTCTTCCCAAGTAGAACAGTTTTGTATATTTTCCCTATGCATCTGCTCAGATCAGAACCAGCAAGCCTACTTATGCAGGTGACAGCTTAACTGCCAAACCTATGGCATGACATGGCACAACCTTACTTGCCTGCCTATACAGAGTTGTGAGATACAGCTAAGTGCTGGGATACTGCAGCCAGGTTAGCTAATAACTGAGAAAGACTGTTGGATCACCATCTCTGGAGGCTCCGCGAGCAACTGGGACACATCAGAAATGGTGTAGGCCTCTCGTTGGATAAAAGTGACTTTTTGGAGTCCTGATCCTCATTATATTCTGTGCTATTATAATAGTTTTCATTGTACTTGAACACCTGTTTGATCAGCAGACATGGCCTGTCAGGATTTTTAATGGGGAATATGAGATTTTGGTATTTAGGATAAGCAGGTTTCGATTAGAAACTGTGATATTCTGTTCATTTGCACCCCTTGTGCCACCCACCTAAAGCTGTGCCTGTGGAATGCATTCCAAGGCCCTACCTGCAGACACTGGTCTTTGCAGTCATCTTTTTTCTCTGCTGCAAAATCTTTACATGCAGAGTCTGTATGCAAGCATACACTACTGGCTGTGATGTAGTTATAGTGTTGTGTACAAATAAATCAGTTTCAGCTATACTGCAATGTAGCCAAGAATTTCCAGAGTGTACCTGGAACATAAGAATAATACCATTTCAGTAGAATTTAATGAGGCTGTTAGTCAAGAGACAGGCAGTGGAAATAACTATAATACAAGAGCAAACCTTTATTTTCCTGAACCCTAGAACAGATTTGAAGCTGTAATGGATATTCTTCTGAATATGTGTAAAATAAAAGCCATGACTGTTTTTACAATTCTTTCTCCACTGCAGCTTCATATAATTTTCTCATCCTCATCTGTTCTTTGGCTTTTGCCCTCTTTTTATGAGCTCCTCTCATGATCCCATGTTATACTGGTTCATAAAAGTTCACTTATAAAAATTTCAGTATTTATTTACCTTGTACGACTTTCTTATTGCATCCTCTCTGAATATGTTCCATATTTCTGATTCTGGAGTACTACGTGTTCAGAACACCTAGGTGACAAAGTCCCATGTATCTGGGATTGCATGCACGCATCTCCCTCTCCCCTTTTATAGAACACATTTCACTTACACCCTTAAATACTAAAGTGTTTAAACTTTTCCTTCTCTTTGTCATAATTCTTTTTAAAATAAATAAATGTGACTGTGAATAATGGCACATTGCTGCTTGTATTCATTAGAAAAATGATTCCTAGTGAAATCCTACCTTTTATTATTATATTTACTCATTTAATGAACCCATTGAAGATTTACTTCACTATTCACACCCTTTTCTAAATCTCAAGGTATATTGCCCTGGGTTTTTTTTCTTTCAGTAGTAAGGGTGCTTTGTTCTTCCAGTACATATGAAAAAGATATATTCGTATGGGTATGGTGTTGTGTTATATATGTTGTCAAAAGTGCTCCTTCAGGATGCCGGCATCAGGAACAAATAAAATATATTGCAGTTATTTAATCTACGTGTTTTTATGTATGTTGCAACGTACATGTAGCATATTATCACTGCATTATATATATATCATTAATAAACTATTGTAATATTTGAATGTTTTCTTTTATAAATGGATATATATAAAGGAAAAGTCAACAATTTTTTTTACTTCATAAATCTCATGTGGTCATGTGGTTATTTGGCTTAAAATAGTGATGAAATCCTCAGTCCCCACTGTTCTGTCTTTCATTGCACTGGAGAGATGTGGCTTTCTTTAATTATGAATCCAAAGTTTCTTGTAGCTGGGTAGAATGATTCTGAAGTTTGTGGTAAATGGAAGCAAGTAAGCAGAGGGCTCCTCTAAAAATCTATTGCCTGTGAATTGGTGACATGGGAAGGCGGGTTTGTCTGTGCAACTCTGACTGTCCTGTGTCTGTGGTAGGTACACCTATCTATATCTGAGCACCAGCTTCTGCAGTTCTAGATTCAGAGACCTGCCAGCAATAGCTAAGCTATTGTAAAAGTTCAACTACTTTATATTTGACTTTTACTTTACATTACACCTTTTCTAACTTTCATCTTTTGTCCCTGTCTGTAGGCAGCAGGGTGTCTGGATCACAGGACAAAGTTCTACATTGAAATGGGCATAAATATATTTTTTGATGTTATATTATTCCACTTTCACTGTTCATCTATTATTAATTTTTCATATTTAGTTAAATCCACTGCTTCTGTCCCCTTAAAATTCTAGTGGTTTGAAAAGATTTCTGATTCACTGTGACACCACTTCAGTATAATGCCAGCATCATTTAATTCATACATGAATAAGCACAGCTTTCATAGAAAAAAGAAGTGCAAGTGCCAGGAGAAAAAATGAGCTGCCATTTCTCCAGGCCACCTGCCTGCACCAGGGGAGGAAAGGAAGGAATTCCAGGGCAAGATATTTTTTAAACCTAGCACAACAGATGCATCCAGAGGACAATAATTCTGTAAGTTATCACAAAGGTTGGATCAGTTTGTCCTCTTAGGTCACAAATATGACATTGCCACTTCAAAATCCATCTGCTAGCAACACCAAGCAATTAAACTCCTCCCTCTGCTCCCTCATGTAGCCTCCCTGTCATGCCGGGAGGTCTGTACCTCCTTCCTTCCTGCTGGGGGACAGGCAGAGCTTCCCTGATGCCCAGCACAGGGGCAGGTGGTTGCAGGCAGGTCTGTAGTCAGAAACCAAAGGGGCTGCTGGCCTAGAACAAACTCATGGGATGCAAAATGTGTATCTCCTGACAGCTGCCTTTAGCCATGTGAATCAGCCCTGAAACTGCAGTAACTGGTTATTTTGCAACTAATACAGTTAGGTTGCTGCCAGTCTCCTGAATTCTGTCGCTTTCATATATATTGGTGAGCTGATGGGTTTTTAAACAATATTTGACTTGGAGATACTACAAGACAAACACACAAGCCATCAAAGGCATGTTTTATAATCATGAGTTAATGGAATTCATTTCTTTGGCACTTAACCAAAAGAAAATAATGGATAAAAAGTAATTTTAAAAGTCTTATGATTTTAAGCATGTAGAATGTCCCAGCCTTCTATCATTGTGAATCTGTTTTCCCATGTTGAAGGGGTAAAGTTTATCTGGGAGTAATAAGCAGGACCCATGGGACTGCAGCGTGCTACTGCAGTCATGCACAAAGTGAGTCGGCCGGGAAGGGGATGTTGGCCAGAAGCCTGGAGTTCCATACTTCAAAGGATACCTCAGGGGCAATGGCTTTATTTTCTTTTTAAGAAAATGATCTGATGAGCAGTTTAGTGCATTGGCAGTGGAGTAGCCAAGAGAGACTGTCCTATGCATGTGAAAACCTAAAGGGATAGTTCTTCATTATGTGCCACGTGGTGACGCAAAAAGGTGGACTACAACACATAACATGTTTAAAATGACCATATGCCCAACATTATTACCAGGCAGAAGAGGCAGCAGATGAGAATCAAGTTAGTGGGACATTGTTTCCTGAGGAGAGGTCATTCCTTATCTGTGCCTCAATCACTTTGAGCTATTTATGGGCATTTAATCACTCAAGCACTTAGGACAAAGCCTTCTTTGGGAAATCTATTTTGGAGTGAGTTACCTCCTTGTGAGGTAGGAATCATTTAGCTTGCAAACCTCAAGAACAGCACTGGAGATTAACAGTGGGTAGGAAGGACGCCTGTGGGGGAAGACATGACAAATGTGCCAGGCCACTAAAAAAATTCTTTCTGAGCTGTTTTCAGAGCATGGCTTTTGATGAGATAACTACTCTGAACTGCTGCACTGCCTCATGATCATTTTGCTAATACTGATCCCAAGACCATATGTGAAATTATTTCCCCAGGGCATGTACAGCAGGATGCAAGTAAATCTGACAGCCTGTGTGACAAAGCCTGCACTCCCTAGCATGATGCTCAGCTGAGGTGAATTCAGTGAGGTTGGGAAGTAGACTAGGATTTGGTACCTAACACAAAACAAACACTTCCTAATACAAAGCAAGCAATAGCATCTCCCTGAAGTGGACTGGGCTGAAATAGTTTGGATCTTGATTTAAAAAGTGTCAGCTTCATGACAGAACCTGGAATTAGCACGTGCTGGTTTATGCTACCTCATGAGTAACCTCAACATCTGTTGCTGTAGGTGTCTGCTTAAAAACTGTGGGTCTGAGGACATATGGGCTCACCTATGACCTTTGTCACATTTATGCAGGATTTAACTATAGCTATAGGGGTATTTTCTTAGTGTTTTCCTTGCCAGCTGACAGGTGTAACCCACTGTTCATGAAATAAGACTTTTTGTCTATTTTTTTTTTAGCTTGCCTCTATTACTGCAAAACTTTATTTGACTTACCATTTTCTACACTGGTATAAAGTTTTTCATCAGAGACCTTGTGACATGGTATCAATTTTTCCACTTCATTATTTGGAAATCAGATTCTGTTGTTTTCAAAAAGAATCATTTTCAGTTGGATAGTTGATCAAATATTAAGACAGGGACAGGCAAAATCTGAGAAAGCAAATCTCTTCCTTAAGGTTCCAAATTTTATCATTGTGTTTTTTGAGTTCACAGTTCCAAATCCAAAGATTGTATACATTCAGGTTCTGATTCATGACAACACCATGACCGGGTGACAGCTCTCTTTTCCAGCCTTAAGCAGAGAAGCTAGTGTGGGATGAACAGTTAATATATTCATCACAGTTTTGGAACCAGGGAATGAGAGACGTGAGGATTTTGCAATCCAAAGGTTACTGCATCACACTTCAAGAGAGCACGTGTTAGGCAACTCTGGAGTTGCCTAAACCAACATTGCTTAAATTATTGTCAAAGGTGAACACCTTTGCATTAGAATTTGCATCTTCCTTTACATTCTGTGTTAAACAGCTCCTGCCCTCTGCCACTGCAAGCAGTAGGCTACTGAGTTCATGGGACAGGGCTCTGATCTAGAACCACTTCCCAGCCCATACAACACACAGCTGTTTCACCATTTGAATGGTAGCTAACACCTGGGTCTGGCTTTCTCTTCATGACAACATTTCAAGAGACAAATCCTTCCAACAGCTGGTCTTGAGTACTAGTTGGTACTGAAAATAGGAGCTATGAGAACCACTTTTCCTGTCCGATGGTTGATCATACTGTACCCACAGTCATGATTCAGCTACCAGCAGTGTTTCCATTTTCTGACAAACCAAAATCAGTAGGCAGGAAAGCAATTTGGCAAACTTGTTTGTTACTGAATTTTAAGTGCTATATGATGCCCTTAATGGGCTCTTACATCTCAGAAAAGTCTGAAAGACCATGATTCCCATGTATTTTGGGGACAGAGATTTTCTCTTTTTAGCAGAATAGATGTTGGCTTTGCAGAGCTACCTGGAGAAAACAGCAGACTTCTCGAGCTTTCTAGAAGTATTTTAACCCTTTTCTGGTCTCAGTGCTCTGTTGTAGGTCTCCCTGAATACTGAAACTCAAGAGAGGACAATATTTCCTGCAGGAGTCTAGGGGACTTTCCCAGAGGAAAAAATATGAAGAAACCTCTTCAAAGGCTCAATTTAAACACTTTCATAGAGCTGAGCATGATTCACCTTGTTTATGCCTCCACTTGGATGGGTGTGGGGTAAATGCTTGCTAACCAGACAGAGGGAGCATCCAGCACGATATGTATCTTTTAATCTTCCTTTATCAGTAGTTAGTTCATGTTAAAACAAAAATTTAACTTCTCTCTTTAATAAATAAATAAATACATTATTTAAAAAGTGGCCACATGTTTTACTAGTTTTACCAGGGGACTAGAAATTAATACAAACCTAGCGATGTAAGCTTAAATAAAATCATCAAGTATAATGTATTTAGGAGTATATGAAGAGCTGAGTGTGAATCAGACCAGGTATGTTGTGAAATTTACTGCTATTATACCAAAAGATTACAAGGTGAGTTTTCTAGCAAGGTTCATTTCTCCTATTAAGAGTGCTCAAGAGGGGTGGATGACAAATCACAATCATTCGGATATGGCTGCAGAGCACAAATTCCATAGCAGTGAAAATGTTGCTCCTAAAGATGTGATTTCACAAAGAAAGCACTCCTGCAGCCTATGTATTAAAGCAGGTTGATTTCCAAAGTCATGGTAGGGGCACAGAGAGCAGCATATTATGAAATGAAGAATTATCTACTTATTAAAGCAGAGAACCAAAATCACAGCTCTGGAGTGACATCCTTGCCTGTGCTGCATCACCACATGAAGAAGGTTAAATGAGCTCCCATTGTACTTGTTTTGTAAGTTCAAAATCAAGTGTATAATCTTTCTCACTTCCCAAAAAATTAATTAATACTGGCAACATGTTTAGATACCTGAAAGTAGGGCAACAACCTCTGAAGGGGAACAAAGATGCTCAGTTTCTCTGGTGTCCAATACACAGCTACTGCTGATGTAGCACTTTGTAGGGATGAAGATGTGCAAAAGGGCACTTTTTTCTGCTCTGTATCATGGTAGCAATTCAGGTCTACTGCTAAAGCATCAGGACATTTATTTTGACTTTTTTTTTTTTTTGTTCTATTAAGTGCTACCAAGTGAGGGCTGAATGTGTTTTGGAAACTTCTCTGAATGTGCTGGCAATTAGAGGTTCAAAGGGAGGAGTTCAAAGGTCTTTCTTTTGCAGAGAGGAGTAGTACTGTACTTTCAGACAACTGAAGCACCATTGGCCTGGTGAAGGACACTCTGAAGGCGTTACACACACTTGTTGATCATACCATAGTCTTAAATGTTTCTCTGATGAGAAACATGTTAGTGAGGTTCTGCTTTTCACATCATTTGCTTTTTTCAGATGCTCTAATCATTAGGTTTTACATCAACTTTGCTATCACAAGAACAGCCTCTTCTCAGCTTCTCTGAAGCAATTGCCAAATTTTGTATTCTCTGACATTCTCTTCTATTTCGGTCACCAAGTAGAGGGGAACCCTTGTATTTTTATTTTTGTTAGAAAGATACAAGGCATCTGCAATCAAAGCAGGCCTACTGAAGCATGAGTGAAGGTACATTTTAAATGCCTCTGTCATAAAACAGCCCACATGAAAACATATATTCTGAAGAACTCACCATTTTTTCCTAAATAAAGGCTTTAGCTCATGTTCTCATCTAGACTAGTCACCTCTAAGCAACGCCTTCCTGGTCTAGCCACTCCAGAACTGATCAGAAGTTCCTTCAAGCATGAAAAGAAGCACTTCTGTAATATCCTGGAGGATTCTTCATCAAACAGAGACAGAGGAAAGGTTAAGTCAGTTGCCTGTGCAAATATGCAATTCAGCTGGAAAGTTCACAGAGTGTGATCTGAGGTTTTACAAATTCATTTGGAGGAGACCAACAAAAAGCTTGGCCTGACCTGTTTGCTACTCTGGAGACAGATGTTCCCCTGAGACTTCCTAGATGGAAGTTGCATGGCACAGACATTTTGATCTGGCAGCAGAAATTCTCAGAGCTGACAACAGCTGCTTCTCATCTCCCCAGCCCTTCTCTACAGTTTGGTTGCTGAGAACTTCCTCCTCAGAACTGAAAAGGAAAATAAAATCAGTGGGGGAGGGAGGAGCAGCTAATTTAAACTTGTTTCCATATTGTTGCTAGGTGCTGATGGTTTAGTACCTGGGAAACCTTGCTGGGAACAAATGCACACTGATGTCTTACCTGTCCTTTTTTGTTAGTCTCATTGAGTCAACCAGGAAGGTTACTGTCTTCCCTGGGAGAAAACTAACGAGATGTTCCTGGCAAGGGGACAAGTGACTCAAGCATGAATCATTGGTGCAGGAGATCTTGCTGGCAGCCAGGAGCTGTCCTCAGTGGTGACAGAAGTCCTCTCTGCAGCTCAGGCAGAGAATTGCAGCAAGCCAGACCATGTCCAGATGCTGCACTATAGCACTGTGACAGCACAAACCGGGTAAAGCAAAGGAAGACCCAAAGGCGCAAAGCATGGCAACAATTCCTCACAGAGCTGACCATAAAAGGTGCCTTTGCTAGTCTTGCTTCAGCTCAGTGGGCCTGACACTTCTGCAGGCTGACTGGCTTTTTATCCTTGGGATAATTTTTCTTCCTCTGTTTCATTTGCCTTTGCAGACAGTGCCACAGCCTTCACATCCATCATAGCTTGATTCTTGCCAAGCTTCCCTTTGCAGGCCCGGCTCTGGCCATGGAGATGAGGAATGATGCTCCTGGCATCAGCAGTCACAGCAGCCGTGGTGGCCATTCATCACCCATTTCCTCCACTGCAAAAGACATTCAGCACAGTGCTTTCATGAAGCAGATCAGATGATCTTGGAGTGCTCTCCTTCGACCTAGCTAAATATATTTATAATGGCTGGCATTTAATTTAATGAGTGGTCCTGATACTACAAGCAGTTTAAAAAGTAAAGCTCATGAGAGTTTCAGGCTTTGGTCAATCCTGGCAGAGGGTGGTCCTAGTAGGCCTTTTTCCTCTGAGGTAAAAATCTTATCTTCAATCTTAATATTCTATGTATATTTGTTACTTTTCTGATCTCTTTTCTGCTGTCTATGATTAGATTAGAAACTGACAATAATTTGAGGAGTGATGAAGGTTAATCCTGCACAGGAATTACTAATAATCTTGCTATAGATGGAAAAACTGATAATAGGAGAAAGGAACTGATTTTCCTGATGTCGCATGAAGAATCCCTGTGAAATTACTTGAGAAACAAGAAATAGTTAGGCAGGTGACAACTGTGGACGTGTTTTTCTGCTTGGGATGCTAAGGGGCATGCTCATGTGGTTAATATGTGATCCCAAAGCAGGAAAGATTAAAGCCTCTCTGTTGATCAGAGACGCCATCAGCTGATCTGAGGCTACAGTAACTCATGCAAGGCAGTAGCAATGTGTGCTACTCTCTGTGCTGTCTTTGTGATCCCAGCACATCCCCCTGGGTGCTGCAAGTTGTCCCTTTGGTGTGTCTTGTCTGTATGTGAAGATGTATGTCTGCTACCCAGGGCTGATATGACACGTAGGCCACTCCGCAGCACTGCCTGGGGCTGGTGGGAAGGCAGCTCTGGTGTTGCTATGGTGTGGCAGGGTGACTTTTCACAGAAAGCTCTTTGTTTTGTCTCTTAGCACTCTTCTATTCCACCTCTGATATGGCTCTGGTAGTGGTTTGTGAAAGGCTCCATGTTAGATCCAAAAGAAGACTTGGATATCAGGCCAGCATTTTTGACCATTAAATCTTAAACTATGTCCAGCAGTCTGCTGGCTGTTTTTATTCTTTGGAATGCTAGGCACTTATGCTTCCATAACACCACTAACACCATCTGTGCATTCAACCTTACTCTGCATGCAACACAGTAGTGGGTGAAAGATGTCCAACCTGCTGCAAATGAACTGAGGGCAATGATCCCCAGTAAATGTCAAAGTCAGGCAAGTGGCTTCACCACAATAACTCCCAGGCTACAGGCCTGCTTTGCTGCAGTCTATTCCCAGAACAGTGACTATCAGGTGAGATGTGTCCTATGTTTCTGCTGCGGGGCTGAGCAAAGCTAACAACAGTCTTTGCAGTGCTGTGCAGCTGGGTGACCATCCCAGGCTCACGCTGAAGGGCTTTCACAAACAAGATGAATCTTTCCTGCCTCTTCTTGCCCATGAGATCTGAACTGATAAGGATTTTCTGAAAACCTCTGTCAGATTAGGCAGCAGGCAAAACAAGGAAGAGAGTGAATATTTCCACCTGTTGAGAAATTGCTCATTGTTGAAAGCATTCACTCATTAGGATGAGCAATGTTTGAGTCTTGCTTTG
The DNA here is from genome assembly GCA_032466535.1 of Forpus xanthops. Classification (NCBI taxonomy): domain Eukaryota; kingdom Metazoa; phylum Chordata; class Aves; order Psittaciformes; family Psittacidae; genus Forpus; species Forpus xanthops. Next base: position 17,612 of record JASSUY010016926.1, read on the forward strand.
GTGAAAAGAACCCTGGACCTCATCCAGCCTCCAGACAATTGCCCCAAGTCCACAGTGACCATGTGTTCTGGGGTAGGGCTCATTGGTTTTCCGGTACAAAGCAGCATAGCCTCCCTGGAATAATCAAATGTGTGTCAGTTCAGACAGAACTAAAAAGATTAATGTAGGGGCTCAAAATTCATCTAGAAAAGTTTTCAGTACATTTCAGCACCCCATTCTGTCTTGATACTGGATGTGTGTATGAAAACTACCCAGATTGATGCTTAAGATCCTAACAGCTCATCTGTACTCCTGGCATATATGGAAAATAGAGAAAACCTCCTTTATCTGACTTCTGTTCCCATGTAGTTCTGAGCACCCTGGGTTGGTAGATGGCATAAAGGTTACTTTTGATTACATAACTGTGGATTTGCCTAACTTAGTTCTTTTGAAAGTTATCAGATGAAGGAAAGTAAAAATGATCTTGTGACTGAAGCATAGGGCTGGCATACATGAGCTTGGGGTTCTATTCAGCCATTCCCTGGGCTTCCTGCCTGACCCTGGGCAAATTGCAATCTCTCAATGCCAAAGTTTCCTCCCCTGTAATGTGTAGATAAGAGTGTCTACTTCATAGGGTTTCTGTGAAGCTAAATTCATTATGATATTCTCACATTTTCAGGTTGCTGGGATTTTTTTCTTGAGATTTGCACTCCTATTGGAATCACAAAGAATATTTTTATCATTGTTGCTAACAATAATGATGAATGCACTTCAGTTCAGAACGTGCTTGCTCTCACATGATTGTTTATAACTTCAGAGTATAATAAATAATTCTGTAGATACAATCTCTTCATCTTGTTCCCCAGCCCTCTGTTCACCCAGCATGAGCCTGCAGTTACAGTGACAGTCCTAGACCAGAGTTTCAGGGTTAGCTTGGCCTGCCACATTCCCCCATGGGGTTTATAATCAGTAGGATTATCTCTATGCATAGCCCCCTCAGTACAGTATTTTCCTGCCATGGTTCCCAGGCAGCTGCTTTTGAGAGGATAGACAGGAGCATACTTCTCCTGCAGGTTAGCAGTGGTCTATGTTGCTCCACAGGCAATGTCTTTGCTCCGAGGCTTAAGATCCTACATCAACAGGGTTGTCAGTTTGTGCTCCTGCGCACATGAAAAGTATGGCCTTTACCATACTAGTGGCCGCATGTTATGATTGTCCCTCCATTATATCAATCCCATGATTTTGTTTCCTCTTTCCCTCTGTTTTTTCCTGTCACTGTTCCGAGTTGTCCCGAATTGCTCGATTTTCCCCTTTCTCTGTTGTATCCTCCATCCTTTCTACTTTCACCTTAGTAACACAGGCAGATCTTTGAACTCTGAAATCTAACTTTATATAGAGGCAAATCATGACTTAAGATGTGCACATAACTTGTAACTCTATCACGATGTAGCCTTAGTATTTTTAAATTATTTTGTCAACTTTTCACTGATTTTTCACGTCATTACTTTTGCTACCTGTTATTTGCTGACCTCATTCACTGTCTCATACAAAATTGGATCCATGTAGAGCTGGGTTGCAGTATTTGCTGCTACCTAGAGTCCAGTGGTTAATTCCACTAATAATGACTCCATAAATTCTGCTCTTCAATGTGTCTCTACCTTAAAAAAATCCCAAGGAAATGGGGCATGACTATAACTTGAGAAGCTGCCAGCACTTCCTTTAAAGACTTTTGCAACCTATGACATGGATGCCTCAGCTGAAAACTGGTTCTTCATGGAAAAGTTGCACATGATGGCATGGCCACCTTCCTCTTATGGGGCATGGCCATACACTCAGTGGGCATCATATGTCAGAAAGTGAGCAAGTCCAGAGAGATGAGGGGGACCATAGTCCCCAGGCACTGACATGTGTACTGTATACCATCTTTGTCCATGGAGAAGTCTCTACAAAGTTTTTTGCCATGCTTTTGCATTCCTCTTTCTAAATTAAGTATCACAATTTCTACTATCAATTTTCTCACTGATAAATACAAACATATTAAGATCTTTTTGAACAGGAGTGGTATAGATCTCCCTGCCTTCTGTCTCAGCTGTTCACACAAGTCTCTTGGTTGTCCTTAATTTTCATAATTCTTCTAATATGTCAGATGATTTTAATCTCATCTGTCAACCCATGGAACTACTTGTCCTTGCAGACAAGGTCTTGTTGATTAGTCATGAACATGATCTGTTGTCCACATATGCTCCACAACATGTCCAGGCTACATCTGTTCCACAATATGTCCAGGTTGCACACTGGCTTGTTTGTCTATTTAGGATATCACGGTTCTCAGCTGTTATGTTGTGACCCTTTTTTTATACTGTTTTGTCACACACATTTTTTCATTCCCTCAGTGGAATAACTGTGAATCTGACAATACTTATGTGGAAGCTGAGCACTGAGACCATCAGGCAGACAGTGTCTAAACATAATCCCAGAGCAAGATCTCCACAAACATCATCAACATGTTCTGACCAGCTCAGCACACTGGTTCCTCTTTCAGGTTACATCATTCAGGGATTAAGCTTCCTCTTTTATGTAGCAATAAAGAAGCAAAGAACACTCACTTTTAAGAGCTAATATGAGAGGATCTATCCTTCATCAAAGCAACAGAGTTATCTTGCATGAGTTAGCTTGGCCCAGAGCAGTGATTTGAGTTCAAGACAACTGTCCTGGATGAGCTGCATCATATATGTCCTTCAGCTCCCTATATGTAAAACTTTTCTGCTGAGAACAAAGAGTTTTCCACTTGGGATGCTTTGGGCTCATATACAGTACTGTGAATATTTAGCAGCTTTCCTCTGCTTTTTCTTTTAATGATTTTCTGCCTCAGAACACTTAGAAGTGGAATATTCTGAATAGTTGTTAATCAAATAATTGTAAATTCAATACTAAATTCAAGGAAACAATCCCCTTCTCAAGAAATCTCTCATGGATAAAAATTACAGAACAAAAAATGTGGGGAAAAAATGAAATATCCAACTTTATTTATTTATTTACTTATTTATGGAAAAGAAATATCTTGCATTTAATTCAGTTAGCAAGTGGAAAGTACAGTTAGCAAGTGGAAAGTACTGCTTATGATGTAGGTATAAATACAGATGGGTTTAAATTCTTTTCCACTTTGTCAAGATGAATACGTGCAGAGGCAGAGATATACAGCAATATAAGGTGTTTATGGGTACGTTTGTTTCTGACATATCTAAGATCAACAGGAAAATGTAAGCGGGCGTTGCAAATAGAAGGCACCATTATGGTTAGTTTATAACTGAAAAAGAAAGTTATAGCCATAGCATTTCATACCTATAATTAATACAGAGAAGAAATACCCTTCTAGAAAAATTTCTGGAAGAAGATATCTCCATATATTTTGGTGTAGTTAGCTCAGTCTTAAGGTCTCTGAGGAGTACTGCAGTAAAGCCAGACTTTTTATTAGTCATAGAATCATAGAATTCTCATTCTGCTGATCACGCTCCTTTTGATGCAGCCCAGGATATGGTTGGTTTTCTGGGCTGCAAGAGCGCACTGTTGGCTCATGTTCATTTTCTCATTGACCAACACCCTCAAGTCCTTCTCCACAGGGCTGCTCTGAATCTCTTGTCTGTCTAACATGTAGTTGTGCCTGGGATTACCATCAGCCAGGTGTAGGACCTTGCACTTGTCATCGTGTCATGGGTTCAGCAGCAGCAGTCGTGTTTCTCTTTTTCATAATAGCTGGTACAGCACTGTGTTTTGAGTTTTCAGCTTGGGAACAATGCTGGTAACTGCAATGGTTTAGAATGTTTAGGCTGGCCAAGGACTTTCTGAGTGTCATGCTCTACCAGCGAGGAGGGGAACCCAGGAGGAAGCTGGGAAGAAGCAGAGACAGGACACCTGACCCAAACTGATCAAAGAAGCATTCCATACCACAGCACATCATGCCCAAAATGTAGAAATGGAGAGCAGAGACCTGGAAGGGTGGGGGGTGCACTGCATGTCAGACTTGGTATGAGGCCATGAGGGTGCACTGCTTGGTCAGGCTGGGTAAAAATTAGTTGGTGAGCTGTTGTATTCTTTCCTTGTGTTTGCCTTGTCATTATTATTACTAGTGGTAGCAGTAGTGATTTGTGTTATACCTTAGTTACTAAACTGTTCTTATCTCAACCTGTGGGAGTTGCATTCTTTTGATTCTCCTCCCCATCCTCCCGTGACTGGGGAAGAAAGAGGGGGAGTGAGTGAGAGAGCGACTGCATGAGTTTGAGGGGCTTAAACCACAACAGTTCTTTTTGGCACTCAACATGGGGCTCGAAGGGTTGAGATAACAACAGGGTTAATAGCCACTCATCACAATGCTGATTTATTGACTCTCAAAATTGCTCAGGTTCAGCATATGATACTTTACTTACAACTGGTATTTGTTATCTTACCATTTTCCAATGTGGTTTTTGGGTTAAGGTTCTTGTTTCATTGTATTATATTGGAATGGTTAATCAATTAATTGGTTAAACTTCATGACGTTGGCATCAGCCAATCTTACAAGCATGTCAAGGTCCCTCTGAATGGCATTCCTTCACTCCAATGTATCAACCAAGCCACACAGCTTGGTGTCATCAGCAAACTTGCAGAGGGTGCACTCAATCCCACTGTCCATGTTACTGACAAAGATGTTGAACAAGACTGGTCCCAACACCAATCCCTGAGAGACACCACTCATTACTGGTCTCCAGCTGGACATTGAGCCATTGAGCACAGCACTTTGAGTGTGGCCATCCATCCAGTTCTTTATCCACCAAGTGGTCCATTTATCAAATTGATGTCTCTCCAATTTAGAGACAAGAATATCCTGTGGGGTAGTGTCGAACACTTTTTACAAGACCAGGTAGATGACATCAACTGCTCCACCTCTGTCCATCAGTTCCATAGCCCCATCATAGAAGGCCACCAAATCAGACAGGCAGGATTTCCCCCTAGTGAAGCCATGCTGGCTGTCACCAAGCACCTTGTTGTTTTTCATGTGCCTTAGCATGCCTTCCAGGACAATCCGCTCCAAGATTTTGCCAGGCACAGAGGTGAGACTGACTGATCTTCAATTCCCTGGGTCATCCATTTTTCCCCTTCTTGAAAACGGGGGTTATATTCCACTTTTTCCAATCTTCAGCAACTTCGCCTGACTGCTGTGACTTTTCAAATAAGATGGACAGTGTCTTAGCAACTTCATTTGGCAGCTCCTTCAGGACCTGTAGATGGATTTCATCAGGTCCCATGGACTTGTGTGCACTAAGGTCCTTAAGATGGTCTCAAACCAGATTCTCTCCTACAGTGGGCCCAGGGTCTTCATTCTCACTGCCCCTGCATCTGCCTTCCAAGACTTGGGTGGTGTAGTCAGAGCATTTGCCAGTGAAGACAGAGGCAAAGAAGTCATTAAGAACCTCAGCTTTCTCCAAATCCAGTAGCCAGTTCTCCTGATAGCTTCTGGAGAGGGCCCATGTTGTTTCTACTCTGTCTTTTATTCACTACATTCCTGTAGAATCCCTTCCAGTTATCTTTAACATCACTAGTCAACTTTAATTCTAAGTTGGCCTTAGCTTTCCTAACCTGGTCTCTAGCTTCCCGCACAACATCCCTGTATTCTTCTCAGGCCGCCTGTGCTTGGTTCCACCTTTTATAAGCCTCTTTTTTCTTTTGAATTTTCCTCAGCAACTCCTTGTCCATCCAAGGAGGTCTCCTGGCCCTCCTTCAACACTTTCTTCTAGTTGGGATGCAACGCTCCTGAGCTTGTAGTAGGTGATCCTTGAATACCTACCAACAGACTTGGGCCCCCTTGCCCTCCAGGGCTATATCACATGAAACCTTACTAAGCAGGTTCATGAAGAGGCCAGAGCCTACTCTCTTGAAGTCCAGGGCGATGAGCTTGTGCAAGTTCTTCTCGCTGGCCTGAGGATCTCAAACTTGACCATCTCATGACTGCTGCAGCCAAGGCTGCCCTGGGGCATCACATTTCCAACCAGCCCTTCCTTGTTGGTGAGCACGAGGTCAAGCATGGCACCTCTTCTTGTTGGCTCCTCTGTTATTTACAGAAGGAAGTTCTACACAATCGAGGAACCTCCTGGATTGTTTGTGTCGGGCCATATTGTCCCTCCAACAGATATCAGGGTAGTTGAAGTCTCCCGTGAGAACAAGAGCCTGTGAGCATGAGGCTATTCCTATCTGTCTATAGAGTGCTTCATCCAGAGTCCTCTTGGTCAAGCAGTCTACAGATCCCCACAGTAACGTCTCCCATCGCTGTTTTCACTTTAACCCTGACCTGTAAACTCTCTGTTGACTGCTCACCTGTCCCCAGATAGATTTCCATACTCTCCAGCCTATCCTTAGCATAAATAGCAATTCCCCCTCCCCACCTGCCAGGCCTGTCTTTTCTAAAGAGCCTGTAAGCTTCCATTCCAACACTCCAGTCATGAGAGCCATCCCACCATGTTTCTGTGATGCCTATGATATCATACCCCTGTAGATATGCACACATCTCTAATTCCTGTTTGTTCCCCATACTACAGGTGTTTGTATAGAGGCATCTGAGCCAAGCTCCAAATGAAGTCGGCTCATTGGCTGAAGAGGCTGGTATATCTCTACACTGCTCCAAGCATTTATTATAGGTGCTGCCAACTGGCTGGGTGTTCTGGGATGGAAAGATGACCTTGTCCCCCGGTACACCTAGTTTAAAGCATCTTTGACCAGTCTGGCAAGCCTCTTACCAAAACTGCTAGTCATTAGGTACCTACACAATACTTTATCATCGTAGGTAAAATACTACAACTGGAGGCAAAATAAGATGTTCTGTATACAAATATAATATAAATTAAACATTATATGCAATAAAATAAACCTTGTGATGCCTCCTTAATACACTCTTTTCCTTGTAATTTCATAGCAATATCTGGTTTCACAGCTACAGGTTGGGTGAAGAGATTCAGAGCAGCCCTAAGGAGAAAGACTTGAGGGTGTTGGTTGATGAACGAACATGAGCCGGCAGTGTGCTCTTGCAGCCCAGAAAGCCAACCATATCCTGGGCTGCATCAAAAGGAGCGTGACCA
>JASSUY010016929.1:0-23080 GCA_032466535.1 Forpus xanthops
TGAATGCTCCATCGCTGGCAGTGTTCAAGGCCGGGTTGGACACAGCCTTGGGTGACATGGTTTAGTGTGAGGTGTCCCTGCCCAGAGCAGAGGGCTTGGAACTAGATGATCTTAAGGTCCTTTCCAACCCTAACTATTCTATGATTCTACAAATTGCATTCTTAAGCATGAAGGTGTGTGGTAGCATGCTACTGATGCAAAGCCTATAAAAATAAAAACTTATATTTTAGTCCAAAAGGGTTTAGGAAAGTAAATGAAAATAAAATATTTTAGGTTGTGAAGTCAGGCACCTGAAAGTCAAGAAACAGGAAATGCCTTTATTTGGTGACATACAAATAAATTTTTAGGATATGACCTTAAATTACACAGTGCCTATGACCAAAGGACTCCTATTTCATCCATTCAGTGCAAAAAATAGTTGTCACCTTGTACCTAAAGTCACGTTAATGATTGAGGAAACTCCAGTGTTGCTAAGGGTAACAGCATCCATACTTCACTAAGCATACACACAAGAGGACATTAAATTACTTCAGAGAACAAGATAAATGAAACAAGAGCAGATCCAACATCTAGGCCCCATACAGAATTGTTCAGAAGAGATTCACCAAGTCCTCAGTGCAAAGTGCAAGAGGGATTGAAACTGCAAGCAGGAAATATTTCAATGTTTCCCAGGGGGGAATTAAAAAAGACAAGAGTTCAGTCTCTAAAATTTAACAGGGAAATCAAACCTATGCTCCAATGAAACAACCTGAAAAGCTCAAAGCAGGAATAACCTTTTAATCTGTAAAGGGATAACACTATGTAATTACAGATTTAGACAGCCAAAGTCTGATAGCCAAAGGCTTACATGGGATATGTTGATTAAAGTAGTTTTGATAATTTACTTTCCTTGCTGATGAGCAATTTTCAAAGCTATTGACTGGGAAGCCGACACACTTTTATGTAAGTCATTCCTAAAGACCAGAATTAAATTCTATAAGTCCCTATACATGCTTGTTACTTTCAAAGAAATCCAAGACAGTAGAAACTCAATTTATGTAAAGTGCTTTAATTCCTTTAATGCAAATATAAAGATTTTTACTAACTCAGGACTTGGCCAAATGTCTACATCCTTCAGAGACTAAGCCAAGAATGGCTATACCAGGTCAGTCCACAGCCCATGTAACACTAGTGCCCTGGTTTCACCCATGGTTAGTAGAAGACACTTCAGAAAAGTGACGATACAGATCGACCCTTCTCTGGAGACATACTCCTAGCTTTCAACAGTCAATAGTTTGAGATCCTCCAGACTAGAAGATGCATCTGATCACTCTGTGAAGCTCCTGAACTATTTCATGTTCAGGAAAATTGTGTCGTTTTTTGTTTGGTTGGTTTTTTTGTTTGTTTTTTTTTGTTTGTTTGTTTTTTTTTCACCTGCAAACATATAGAAATCAATAGCTCAGTTATATGAACAAAGTTACTTGCACGTTTAAAAGTCTACGCCAGTACAATGGGCCTTTCTGAACGCAGCCATGTCCACCACTCTCCTGGCTCCTCACTCCCTTCTCAAGTCAGCTTCTCACATGCTATCTTGAGCTAGAGCTGATGACAGCTGGTCATAAACAAGTGAAATAAAAGTCTCTAACAGCTGGGAAAGCTGTGCTTCCAATAGCATGGACTCTGTGAGGTTTGAAAAGCATTGCTAAGAGGAGTTCCCAGGAGCAGAGGCATGGCTCAACTATGAGAACTGAAAGACAAAGGTGTGCAGATAAGAGCAGGGAAATCAATGATTAAGCGTGTGATAAAAATGAAGCAAGTAAAAAGGAAAATGGCAGAAAGAGGAAGAGAGCCACAAGCCATACAATGAAAGGTTTTGTATACAGTATAAGCTCTCATTTGATGAAGCTTAGCGTTGCATTAAGCTCTTTTAATAATCTGATCAGATTTTGAACTACTTCTCTATCTTTCATATAATGTAGGTTTCTGTTGTCAACTCTTGATTTTTACAATAGCTATTTACATTTCTAGAGTAATTTTTTACCATACTCATATTCATTATGGTTTTCAAAATCTTCATTTTATATTGTTGTTATACTGATGCAAATTTAGAAAGAAAATGTGAACAGCAAGTAAAGAGGTTTCATTGCTAGGCTGCTTTTCATTCTCTGTACAGGAACACCTAGTTTCAAAAGCAGCCATATAAAGACACACTAAAACATTTAATAGGACTGATCTCCTGGAAAGAGACAACAATGCTTGACAGATTTTAAGAGATGAAATCACAAACCCATCCACATATGGACCAGTAAGACTCCCAGTGAAATTAATATCAGGATTGTGGCTCTGAACAAAACTCCCCTTTGCATTTATGAGTAATACCATCACAGCATTGTGTTATAACACTAATGGCATAAGAAATTATGGAACTGCTACAGATTGCACACAACAGACAACTCAGTTTATCCTCTGTTTTGTTATTTACGTACATCTTTTCTAAGTGAGGGCAAGGTGACTGTAACATACCATCATCCCAATCTGTTTACCCTCTCACCAAGCAAAATTTCTTCATAAATACAAGACAAAGAAATGATCCTCCCCTACAAAAATCAAAGTGCTGAATTAAGAAGATAGGTTAATCCAAAAAGATATTTGCATTTGACATTTTTATAAGCCTTGATGAGTTTACAGACACTCAAGTGTTAGAATAAATTTCACAGTGGTGCTAAATGTAATGGAAAGCTTCTTTTCTGCACATTCAGTTTGAAATATTAGGTCATTCCTTATAGTTACCTCTTAAATGCCAGTCATGTAATTTCTGAATATGCACAATGAGTTGCCATTTTCCCAAGATACACCCTGGCCAAGTCCTTATGCTCATTAGAAAAGTGGCAAGAAAAAGCATTAAAAACTGCAGTTAGCGTATTTGTTCACAGACACAGCAGGGCTTATTAGACTGAAGAGCATTGCCCTCATACAGCTTCACACCTTTTGGATGAGAAGAGATACTTCCTCACAGTTTGCTTTTCCACCCCTCCATGTAGTTATGCCATTTACAGTGCTTCTGATGGTGGTGGTGAATATAAAGCTGTTGTGCAGCCTTACAGGTAAAGCAAACACACACTTGTCCACTGCTCCACTTAGATATACACAGCTTCTTGACATGACTCACATTATTGTTTCTGTAAATCCCACTATTTATTATTTGTGTTCCCTGTGGAGTCCCTGACTGGCAGACTGCTTCTGGCCTTTTTTCTTGCCTGGCATTTTCACTAGCAAGAGTAAGGGCTCTGGAGTCAGCCCTAAATCCAGATTGGTACTAATGGATTTGCCCTTCCCAATTAACACAGTTTACAATTGAACATTATTAAGCTTAAGCACTAACATTTTATGACTGATTTTAAAATATAAGATATTAAGTACATTCCCTGTAGTTACAGCACTTGAGTGGGTTTCAGAATATCTGAGTTCTGTGGCTTGACTGGCCACACTGACTTGGAGCATTTCTTCCTTATGAAAAACACCACATGAATCACTTAATACTCAGCTGCGGTTGCAATGGATATCCCACAATGCACCATTTGGGGTTTCATAGCAAACATAAGGCTTAAATACTCATCCACTCAAATGTGAATTAGCAACATGATGTTCCTTCTTCATATTTAAATTATCTACTGTTTGAATATAGAATTTAAGAGAATTTTTGATGAAAATTTTTTTTTAGAGAAAGTTTAGACTTTCCCTACCAATAAAAGCTCTGAGAAAACTACTACCACTAATCAAATTCCACTGAGGTCCGCTTGGAATCTCCAAGTCTTTTGAAAGCCCTCAAAATCCACTAAAATAATTCTTGGATTAATTTGTAAGGTACAATGTCAATATCTAGCTATTGCTGTAGAAAAAATACTTGATTCTGGAGAACAAAAAAATGTACAATAAATCCTACTCAATTTAAAAAACTAATGCATTTTCCCAGTATGAAAATTGGACATAATTGTGAAAGAGGGCAGAAGGAAACTACAGATAATTAAGATGAGAATGAGAGCTCAGGTCAGGAAATATGTGCTGTCCCAGTGTGGATGATCTGTGCTTGCTCTGAAAATCTCAACACTGCAAACTACTGTCTAGAATATGATTTTCTTCTAGTTGAGGATAACTTTGAGTTTAAAAGATTCAGACACCATTGATTACACATATGTGCCTACCAATATGCTTAGTATAAACCCCTTCTTCTACTCAGATGAGATCTAGGAATCAATACAGCTGCTTAAATGCAGTTGTCCAGTGCTGTCTGAGGTATTTTTCCAAACAAATCTAACTTTCTGCTCTGAGGATGCCAAGTTTAGATGCCTTTGCATAAGGAAGGTAGCAAGGTAGTTGACCCTCTCCTTCATCTCCTGAGTATGCATGTTTTACTACATTAAATAATGAGCTGAATCAATCAATTAACCAGGAAAACATAAACACTTAGCATACTGGCACCTTCTTATACATAGACAAGTAAATTTGCAGCCCTTAAGCTTCATGCAAATCTTAGTAACTGTCCATATATTATAACCGGTGCTGGAGTCACCTGCACAATGGGAGCTAAGACATAGAACCTATAGAGGACCATACCTTCCTTAAGTGTCAGCTGAAAATAAGCATCATTGCATAAGGGCATCTGGTATTGCATTAGATATGTGGGCAACATGAACAAAGTTCCAAGAGATCATATTAAGGAAGGATGTAGAAATCCTAGAAATTAATAGGCCCTAGAAATTCCCTCAGTCCTCCATTGTGAAACCTTGTTTATCACCTTGCTTATCTGCTGCTTTCTGCACCAGATGACCCACACAGACATAACAGGTATTGACCTTACATTTGTGTAAAATAATGGAACAATTATTTGATATTTTTAATTAAATAAAAATTCTGATATGACAATCTGTGGTAAATTCTTAGAACAGTCTTATTCTGAGACACTTCTACATCTGGTGTGCTAACTGTGGTTCAGTAAAGTTAAAAGCATATTTTTAAAGACTAAATCATAGCAGTTTTGCCCACGGAACAGGTAGGATGAGATTCAGCTCTCCTACATCTGAACTTCTCACCCCCATGTGTCCTTTGCAGTCAGTCTGATCTATTCAGACACCTACTTTAGAATGAGATTAATTGTACTTTACAGTGACTAGACCGCCATTGACGGTAAAGAAATATAAGGGCAACAAGCTCAGATGGAGACATCTGCACTGTATGAATTCCACACATTGTGATAAATGCTAATAAGTGTGCACTGAGTCCCTATAGACATTATTTTTGGCTGCAAAACCACCCCTACACTTGCCATTTTAAACAGCAATACCCTCTCTGCTAGCATAGCTTCCCAGCTCCCCACTGAATACAGAAGCACTACTATCCAGCTAAAGTAGAAGTTAACTGTATGAATGATTTGCCCAAGGTCTCAGGAAGAGTGTATAGTTTCTTTCTTATTTACTACTCACTCCCATGGGCATGGACATAAGGTAACAACATCCACTTAACTCTGTTGTGACATTGATATTTGCAAAGCACATCTAAAACCTTCAATGATCCAGAATTGTGAGGTACTGTTATTGTGATTATTACGTAGTTTGACTTTGGACCTGATTTCTGTTCATGCTGCCTAGCTGTACTCTGATGGGAAGGCTACCATAAATAGCAGATTCCCACACTTCAAGTTTTGAACTTCATGAAACTGAAGCGATGTTTCTGTAGTGGAAGGTCAATAAAGGACTAAAAAAAGAGCTTGTAGACATGACTTGCCAATCATGGTCCTAGGTCTGAACCAACTTGTATGTTGGTTCATTAAAATTAGTGATGCCTGTTCAAAGATTTAAGCAGGTACAGAAATAGTATTTGGATGTTTGGATTTCAAGTGAAAAATCAGGAATAAGATTTTAAGGTCAAACAGCAGAAAGTATTAGTTTATGGGAAGGGGTTCTTCAGTTGATAGACTACTAGTTTCCCCGATATACTTGACAATGAACTCTTGAGTTATCACAGACAAATAGCCAAACGAGAAAATTACATTAAATTAATAGCCAGATCTTAAACTCACAGAGCTACAATGCTCAGACTCAGGTTACTGCAGTTATCAAAGTGCCTACACCTCCAGTACAGTCAATAGTGCCTACGATCATACACTGAGGGCTCAGTGCATTTGCTCATGTACCAGTGTCTAGTATCATGGCAGCTGCTCTCAGATACCATGCCTAAACTCCAACTGTCATTTCTAAAGAACACATATCCTCTTTAGGTCCTTCAACACAAGTTATAGCCTAATCCCATGTCTTGGGCAAATTAAAGCATCTGAAAACCATTGGAAGCTTAAGCTTACTGCTCACATAGTAGCTGACCTGCTGAATTTTTCAGTTGCCTTCGCTATACTGACCTCCATGCACTATAGCAGGATCTTAGGCATGGGATTTGAATCAGTGCATAAAGACAGATGTCTAATGACTTCTGGGGCTGCCTATTTATTAATGAGCTCTCCTGAGGTTGGGAGACATTACACAGGACCTAAGAAGGCCTGAAGTCCTTCAGCATAGTAGCTGAGAGGCAACAGGAATAACATAGGGCTCCTGAAAATATCTGAGTTAATGCAACTGAATCCCTTCATCTGTAGGTAGACAACTATATTCAAGTATCTTAATCATGAACTGAATATCATTTACAGATTCTGACATAAATGGTACTTCAAGAATTTGTAGCTAGATTGTAGAGATGATCATAGCAATAGGTCATAAAGAATGTAATTTTCAAAAGTAAACATTTATGCTCTCAGAACTGAAAAGGAGCCTGACAGAAGCAAGGACAGTGGTACACCCAATAGTGCCATTTAATAGCTTGGTAGAGAACACCAAGATGCCTTGCAAGTGAACTTTATATAAAAGTGCAATGAAACACTTTTAACCAATGAATTTACTGCCTGAATGGCAACAATGCTTACTAGCTACAGTCATGCAGAAGAAAAAAGTTTACAGTCATCATCCCTAAGAAGCATTATTTATCAGCTTAAATCTCATCTATAGGCATGAACACATCTATGTATAGTTAATCCATACCATATAGTTTATATATATACAATATAATCTATACAATCTAGACATCTAATACTTATTTCTCTTACTTTATGAATTAAAACATGTAAATGTTTTACGTATCTCTACAGTATTAGAATACAACTGATAATGACAATGTTTATGAGGATTGGAAGAATAGTCGTGTATTGCAGTTATCTTCATTTCCCTCAGTACCATGCAGAACTAGGCTAAACTAAATATTCCATAATCAAAAGCAACAAAAAACAGTATAAAAGTCAGTTGGACATAACAAATGTAACCTGCCCATGCAGCTTAAACACAAAGCATAGAGGCTCCATGGAGGAACAAAAAGTCCTGGATTTGTAAAGCCTTTGGAATACAAGAACCATAAAATTGATTTGATTTCATGCTTACAGGATAATACAGAAGGATAGTATTTATGCATGAACATGTTCAAATTGAGGATGCTGACTTCAACAGGACTAGGATGACTTACAGAAGTTTCATATGGCGCACTGCCTATATCTATTAGGGCTTTTTTAGGTATTAAAAATATCCAACTACAGAATGTTTTGCATAGGTTTTTTACTTTCATATAATAAAAACTAAAGTCTTACTCTAAATTATTCCAAGAGTCTTCAGCTGAAACCTTCTAACACTGACTCGGTTTGAAATTTTGTATCACCTCTAAAACTAGTTGTGGTGCAGCTTGGCAAGACAGAACTTCATGTGCTTTTAAATCCCAAGAATAAGAGCTTCATTCAATTAAAATGATTTTTAAAAACCTTCAAAAATTGTCAGATATATCTGCCACTGACAAAGACAGTGGGTATGTGCATAATGATGTGCATAATCATTTTCTCTTTAACATTCTAATGGTCAGCAGCAGATTTAGCTTGTAGAAATGCCAAAATAAGTTCTGCTGGAATTAAAATGTGCGAGAATTGTTCTTCTAAAAGAAACTTCTCTTACATTTTATTTGTTTTGTTATTTTAACTCTGGGATGAGTTAAAGGCAGCACAGTACGGTGCTGCCACTTCTGAAACCAACAGCAGTTCAGTCAAGTACATGCAGGAGACGTAAGTTCCAAGAGCACTATGGACTCAGCTAGCATTTCCAGGTCACTATATGGCTTTCCACTTTTTAGCATTCTGAAATCAGCACCACAACTACCTAAAAATGAAAAATCTGCTTGTCAAAAGGATCAGCTTACAGATCAAAGCTCTCCAGTTCAAATGTAGCTGATGAGGGAACACAAGCGTGTTTCTCACTAAACTGCTAAACTTCCCTTACTGATACTTGAAGCAAAAGCAGTTATAAAGCATTCCAAGTAGACACTTTTGCCTCTGCCTTATATTCCTTAATTCTTAACTGTGCACTGTTTCTCTACCCATCTCCTTTTTTTTTTCATGCTTCTGATATTTTTATGTATTTAACTACAGGCAGCAATTAGAAAGCTGGCACTTCCTGGCTACTAACATTTAAAGCTTCTAACACAAGAGAGAAGGAGCATGTCATGTACTCATAAGGAATAGAATCATTACCAACAACTGCTATTATTGGCATGTTCCAAGCAGTCTCCAAACAGCCTTTTTCTACATCTTAGCCTCCTGCTGCTCAGCAAAGGAACAGAATCACTAAGGAGGGAATCAGGCAAAAACTGTACCTAATGATAAAAATAAAAATAAATAAAAATAAAAAGAGGGGGGAAAAAAAAGACACAAATCCCAACCCTGCTCTTGCGTGAATCTACTCTAAATCAGATTTTTTCTGTTTGACAAAAGGGTGTGCATGAGGTAGGACATACAACTTGAAGTTAATGCAATGCTATGGCATAGTTTTCAGCTTCCTGCAGAATTCAGTGTGTGAGAACAGTGGGTTCAATTGCAGCCTTACACTAATGAAAAATCAGTTATTTGTCTTTATGCAGAGATGCTAATTTTAAAAGCATCTTTAGCAACAGTGAGAAAACACAAGTAAAAGATTCATTCCTTCAGGACTTGTTTAACACTAGAAATAAAATTCTACTGGAATGTATGAAAAAAAAAAGACTGCCTGTAGATTTCCCAAATGGAATTTACCTCTGAGTTGGTCATCCCCAGCTCAGGTGTTGACATAGCCAGAACTAATCAGGTGTGATGCAACAAAACTGCTTTAGGGTGAGCTTGCGATCACCCCTTAGGGTTGCTCACTCACTCCACTCACCACACAGGAACTAAGAAGTACTGGTAACAACTTGTTACTGCCCAGATGGAGGCACCTACAGTATGCACATTTAATCAGCTGGATCTCATACCCAGAAACAAAAGTCTCAAAGAAAGAATTAGGTCTATGACTCCACCTGATCGTAATTTCTCTTTCTTCCAAAATCAGGCTCATGAAAGTATGCAAAATGTATCAAATACTGTGAGAAATAACAGACATAAATTACAAAAAGGAACTAATATATTTCACAAAGAGGCAAAGAATTTGCCAGGCAACACTTCCTAGTACTACATATAAGGGACCAGCACTATCCACAAATGTAATAAATAATTATTTCAGAAAACATTCAGCACAGTAAATGAAAGAACCAGCAGCATTAGAATTATAACGGTGAGGCAAGGAGACAGCAAAGAGAGAGCACTGGGGGGAAAAAAGCTAGCAAGGGAGAGCTGCATTATTTTTTATAAAGAACTTAAAAATGCTGCTCTGCTAGGAAAATACAACCTGCTCTGAGACCTTTGACTCTCAGAGCAAGGGCAGAGGAAAGGTTATCTCTGTAAGGCAAGGCAAGTGTGTTGCTTTAGACAACCCAATGCCCACAAAGCTCAACCGTGCAGTACCAGTATGGAGAAGTTTGTAACAGCACAGATGAGGGAGGCACAAATCAGGTTTTTACCAGCACCTGACCTCTTGGTGGGCTACACGGACCAGAATTGCAAAGATTTCCTGATGAACATGAGAAATCCAGGAAGAACAAGGTTTGCTGATCTAAGGAATAAGTACTCAAAAGGAGAAAGGGAAGCCTGGAATAAAGGAGGAGATACCACACCTGCACTCATGCCTTTGAAGGACTTCAGAGTGAGAAGGTTCTGCTAGATTTAGTAAGCTGTCTGCTTTACAGAAAGGGGATATTAATTAGCTAATAAAGGTTGTCATAGCAGGCCTGACACATACAATAAATACTGAGGGTCACTGGATTTTTTTTTAGCTCACTTAAACCTTGCATTATATTAAATACTGCTTATTGATTTCATTTCAACCAAAAATAATTTCGTCTTCTGAAGCAGTATTTAAAATAGGTCACGTCTTGTCAGCTATTTCAAAGGAAATTTCTAAAAATGATGGAGTAGCACAAGCAGTCCTGTTCAGGGTAAATACTAAATCTGTCCCCCTCTCAGTCTTTACAGGAGATCAGCAGGGAGGAATGCTGACTGCAGTCTTCCACTGGTACCTGAAGGGAAGTTAGTGTCCAAGTGGTGGGGCAAGTTTTAGAGTTTGTAATCGTGGCTTGGCAGTGAAACAAGATATGCTGCTCAGCATTAAAATAGCCTGAAAACATTAATAATCTCAGATGGAGAAGGCAGGGATCTTAAGGTGCCCTCAGACACCTCCTTCAGGCTTTTCTGGTGCCAGCAGAGGAATGGCCCAAAATACTCCAGTAATTCCCATTGCGTCAATGACTGGGGCAGCTCAGTCAGTGAGTTGAGGCAAGGACAGTGAATTGAGCAATTCACTGACACCACCGAAAAATGGGCTTGCCCACTTGCAGACAACATACAGTCAGCCACAAGCCTCAAAAGTGGTATGCTCTTCAACAGTGCAATGGCCAGGTAAGTGCCACTATGACAGCCTGTACAGTGAAGTTCTGGTCTCAGGCACTTGGCAGACCTTCAGTGGAAGGGGAGGCTAACAAAGGGCACTGCAAAGCTTGGGGAAAATACTTGATGATACTCTCTCTTCAGGCACCAGTAAGCATATATCTCTGTCCTGTGTTCTGGGGTATTTGCCTACTTTTCTGACAAGAGCAAGAAGAGAAAGAAAATGCTGTTTCCCAGTTTACAATAAAAATAGCAAGATAGATTATTTGCTCATATGCAACATATTGAAGAAGAAAAAATACAGCTTCTGTTGTAGGCACTCTTCACTCTTTATGACTCGAAAATGTTCATACTTGTTTTGTCCAAGTTACTTGCCCTACTTTTTAAAAAAACAAACAAACAAACAAACACATTTTTCTCAAGGAGTTAATACACTCAAGTCACTCTTTCTAGGTAAGGCTACAGTTTACTTATAGAACTGAAATATGACGCAGCCCAAATATGATGCTAAAACCAAGAGCCTTGCTTACAAGGTGTGTACTTGGGATGTCCTCACCAGTTGGCACTTAAATCCAGGTCTGAGTGCAGTGGAAAAAACTGCCTTCTTCACCTGTAACTCAAATGGCTAAATTCAAATATATCAGATATTTGAGATGGGTAAATTTCACTAGCAAGTAAGCCAATCTGCAAAAACTAAGTACAAATAAGATGAAGTCTCAGCAACTTCAGCTCAAATTTGCACACAGGCAGCGCAATGTTCTACAAGGGTATCTGGAGAGCACTTTACATGCGCTTATTTATTACATAAAATAACAAACACAAATGCATTTAAATCTCTAGGATCCATTAGCTCTATATTTGCTTCCCAGTTAAGTTGTTTCCATCAAAGTCAATGCTTAGCGTTAGGTACAGACTCTCAAGCAGCTCCTTTTGGTGTGAAGGCACCACAAATCCAGAGCAGGATTTGGCTGCTTACATACGGATGCCTTGTGTTATTTGGGAAACCTCAAGATAGCTGAGGTTGGCAGATATGTATCAAGTTGCCAGACATGACCCATGGTGCTCTCTGAGATGCACTGGGTACCCCTGATCTGGACACCAGCCAGCCTGTGTTGTACCAGCCAGGTCTGTGTGCACGGGCCTCTTGGAGATGCTGTGGCATCTCAAATGATGCTGGGTCCCAATGGAAGCCAAATTGCATTTAGTCAGTAGTGCAAGCCAGCACTATCAAAACTTTTTCTCCTGTCAAAAACGAGGATGATGCTTTCTCCTTCACACCCCAACTCATTCAAAATGGCACAGAATCACAGGTGAAGCAAACAAACTGCCAGTGTGCAAGAAAAAGCCTACAATTTTTGCAGGGACCATACCACAAATGGGAACAGATTTCACTTAGCCCCTTTTACTTCATCAAGAAACTACACGAAGGCCCAGGTTCAGGCACAAAGACTCATGGAAGGTATTTTTATGTGAATTAACAAATTTATCACTTCAGCAGCAGCTGAATTTTCCAAAGTAGCCTGCTGTGCGAAAAACAAAACCAAAAAAACAGTGAAAATGTTATTATCAAGGAAATGCAGGAAGATGCTTTTTCCTGGTGGCAACAGGCAACATTCCAGGAAATTCTTTTCATTGATTTCTGAATAAAAATGTTAAGTCACATACGAGGAAAGAAAAATTCCACAGATAACCAGTAAGTTATATTTCAGTTTTTACAGGAATCAGTTCTATTCTGTTTCAGTCTTTCACTTCATGAAGTTTTCCCTATACTTAGGAACAATTACCTGCCTCCATATGGAAAAAAGTGAAATTATTACTAGGTTCATGTTCATAATGACTCTATGAATACTAATTTGCTATTGCTCAGTACTGTTAATTCTACATTATCTCTGACTTTCCACTTTGTGTTGTTTTCTTTTATCACACTTTAGTCACTTCTTTTATCATTTGTTTTTTCCTATGGAGTTATCTAAAGTACTTGTAAAATTTCTGTGAAACCTAAGGACACTAAAGGTGTAGAAAAGTTACTGTTAGGTCTGCAATATTAACCCTTTCTGCACTCTCCTTTGTGGAAGGTTTATAAATGCTTAGATGTTACCACAATTTGTTGCTTCTGTATACAGTCAGTTTTGCTAACAGGTTCATGGCTGGCACAGGTTTGTGTTAAAAAAGTACATGAACAGTTGATCAACTAAAAAGAATGCCACAAAATCCTCCAGATCAAACCACACAGCATTAGGAGGTACAGCCAAAAAATAGCAGTACTGTATGTTCAATTTTCATAGATAGCTTTAAAGGAACACACCAAGAAGATTTTACTAACTAATATTTTAATCACTGTATCCATGATTCTTTCATAACAGGGACATCTTCCATGCACATACATTGCTGTTTACTTTGGAACTTCTTGCAAATCTTTATCTGGTGGTAGCGATTGCAAGAGCTGGACATATTTATGAAGGCTGGAGAAGGCAGCTTTATGTTTTGCTCTGAAAAAAATATTAAGACTAATGATTGCACTGATGTCTTTCCAAAGAAAATTCACATGGGAACAGCCTGGATGCCAAGAATATTTTGCTCCTGTGCTCCAAACTCAGAAACATAGGAAAAAATTGTTGCATTGGTCAAGAGGAACACAGCTTAAATGGCAAGTCGTGATAATAACAAGTGAGATATTTCTTCGGGGTAATTTGGAACAACTCCATGAAAGATATTGAAAAGAGAGTCAAATTTTATTCATCATTATGTGCAATTATGCAACTGAAATTTAGAGCAGTATAACATTTTCTTGCAGTAACTTATGTGCTGGTTTGCTTTGGGTTTTTTTGACAAGTTATCCTATTTTATGGGTAATCTGTTTTTCAAGTAAAGAACACTACAGTCACAGCCTGGCAGCTACCTCAAATCAGCTGAGCCCCTTTCATGCATTTCTACATATCAAGATGCACTATATGATGCTGATGACTGTTTCCACCATTTGTGCAGTTTCATCTTGTACACAAGAAAATAGTTTAGACTGTCAGTCTTCCATGATGCAGTTTGTGAAACATGTATGCTACTTCAGGAAAGAGATGTTCTGCAGCTTGTTCCTGCCCCTTACACGTAACCAGGACATGACAACCAAATAGTCATTCCCTGTACTGCCCTACTGTTATACTCCCTTTCATCTATATCCCTGATCACTTGTCTCCTTTTCTTCTGGTGCCAAATTGTATCACTACACTTCTCAAAACCCTTCCATAACCTGGGCTTGCTCTTGTGTCTCCTCTCCCTTTAGCTGATACCTTGCAAATTGAGGAGTTCAGGAATATGCAAACATTAACACAACAAGCTACATTTAGAGCAGTTAATTTTCCAAGCAGTGAAGCAAAATGTTATATTTCATTTCAACACTGTAATCAGAATGTAGGACTTCACACATTCTCTTGATTCTTGGGCATCACACTAGTTTGCTAACTTTCAGTGTCCATGTGCATGCTGTGGAGTAACAGATGGACATCTGTCAGAACATTTTAAATGAAATTCCATCAAATTAGGAAGCATACCACAAAGTCTTTAAAATAATGGACTGTAATTTAAAGAAATTAATAAACACATAGAAAATTTTCTAACCAAGGTAGTTTAGACAAGGCATTTGTTCTCCTTCTAAAAAATGAAAAGAAAAATAAAAATGTATTACTTATTTGGGTATGCAACTAAATAGAAGGTTACCTACAACCAGGTGCTCCTGAAACAGACCGCAGTCTGATGTGATACAGTTACATAGGAGAAACTTTCCTATTTTATTGGTCAAAGCAGCATGCTAAAGCCTGGCATATACTGCATTTCTCTGCTTTGTATTTTGCTTTTTCTGAATCATTTTTAGGACAGCAATTCAAGACACTTTTGGAAAGTAAAAAGAAATTTAAATTCATAAGCAATTAATCAGAGGCCTGACACTGGTTAGCAAAGGAAGTGTGTTTCATAATTTATCTTCAACAAAGAGTATTTGTGAGTGACTTTTACCCTGCTCTAAATCACAAGCACAGTGCACGTTAAAAATATTAATGTATCAGATGAGACATTTAATAATGTACAATCTCCAAAAGCACTAAAAAATGAAAATGCTATTTTGAAATACAATATTAAGAAAAAAGAATTAAATGTATTTCAGAAAGAAAACTCAAACCCAAACAGTATAAAAGAACATTGACTGCACTATAAATTACATCAAAAATGGACATAGGCTACTATAGGAGATCTTTTATTTGTGGATATAAGAACATTTCCACTGATTTATCTAACCTTTAACAATTTATTTTAGCTGTAGAGAAATGTTTTTAAGGATAAAAAAGACAAAAAGTTTGTGAAGCACCCAAAATTAATCTATCACTTCTTAATTTGAAAAGAAAGATATCAGACCTTCTCAGTATTGAATTTAACTATTTAGATCTACTGTAATACTTCAGTCATCTATTTCATTATTTTCAAAGGTCAATGTATGTACCGTTGAATTCCTAAAATAATACAGAACCTTCTACATCTCATTGCAGCTGAAATCTTGAAGTGTAGATAGTTCAAGTTTTACTAAGAAAGGTCAATGCAAAATAAGAATACATCACTTTGCGAAAGGAGGAAAAAGACTGAAAAATAACAGACAAGCTTTCTCTTCTAGAAGTGTAGTATACACCAAGATTTTGCAGCAGTAAATTCTAAATTACCATTTAAGAAAACTGCTATCAAATTACTTACCATCCATATTATTATAAAACTACAGGATGTCATAACTAATTGCATCTCTCTTCAGCTTCATCAAAATAATTCACTTTTACTCACCTCTTGCATAATGAATAAAAGCTTATGTGCATGGAGATGGGAGATGCTATAGAATCCAATGCAATCCAAGGGCTGGCAGCAAATGTAACGCTGCATTTTCAGAGGTACTGCTGCTTTTTCTGTATATAATGCAGATACTTGTGGCAAAAACACTCTGATCTACAAATCTTAGTACATGCCGTTTAAATAAACTGTGTGTTGTAAAGGAGTCATGCCTGGTCTATATGTAACATTTTGATTTCTCAACATACTAAAACTTTCAGGGAAAAAAACAGGAGTCGTGTTTATCCGTTTGAATTCCAGAAAGGAAGAGTAAATTTAAAATTCTGTTAAGCTACCAAGAAAATGCTTACATTAGTTATTTTAGAAAGAATCTCTTATATATCAGTGACTCTTTTAAATCCACTAACTTATCTAGCTCTGAAAACTAATTCTGTATATTTGTGGCATGAATACAAACTAGAGTAGCTATTCCTAAATAACACGATTTGTAAACAGACCACCAGTAAGTGATAACAAAATATCAGACTGAAATAAAAAACAAGTTACAGTGCATACAATGCATAACAAGAGCACTTAAAAATCGTATTTTTAAAATTACTTACCTTTAAGTACAACATTATGGCAAAGACAACCCCAAAATAGCCAAAAAACAGGCCAGATGCTGGATAACAAAGCCACAAGTCACCACCAAAGAGAAGATCAGTTTCATGTCCTGCAGCTAGCAAGGGCTAAAAACATCAGAGAGGCTTGAATACTCCTTCAGAGGGAAGGTGAAGCTTGTGTCACTCTTACCAGTGGGAGCCCAAAGGCTTCCCAGCTAGAGGATATTAATACTTCTTACTCATACACGACATCTTCCTATGTGATGTCTTCATGTCCCAATTTAAAAAAGAAAAGAAAAGGCATTCTGAAGTCTACATATTATTTCCTCTATATTGTGTTATCATGAGTAAGTCTGGTTAAGGGTGTGATAAAAAATTCAGACAGATGCATAGACTTTTCAAGAAACTTGATTGTGCTTTTTCATTTCGTTTTCTAGCATAAAGAAAAAAAGGCCCAGATTCTTCCTGTAGCTTCAACTACACAGGAATTGAAAGGCTGCAAGATCAAGGAAAGTAAATCAAAAGAAGAAAAGGAAGCTTTGTCCTCCTTTTTGCTCATCAGGGAAGATAATTGCTATCAATCCCTAAAACTAAAGAATATATTTGTTCATTTCAAGTGAAATCTGCTGTTACACAGAGAATAAAGGTGGCCTTATACTGATGTTCTTTGGAAAGTCATTCACTCTTCATGAATGAAGCAAAAGTGTCCGTCTTTTATCTTACTTGACCTCTGTTTACACAAATTCAATGGAGGAAGAGTGCTCATGTTCTGTAGCTTTACATCCAAAATGACTCACTAAGCCATAAATCAATAAGAATGTGAAAGTGGAAGATCCTCTGGGATTTTTGTCTTCTTCCCCCCCACCCCCTAGTTTTTATATTGCTCTGTAAGAAATAAAAGGAGTAGTAACTACTTGAGATTCTCTCTCTGCTGTCTGCCATTCAGGAGGGTAAAAGAGAGTCAAAAATAACCTCCCACTTGTGGCAATTGAAGCTATTTGTTCAGTGTTATTTTTACAGGCTACTTGTGAAACTAGAACGCAGGCGTGAAAGATGGGAAGTTCTTTCTACTCCTCCCTGCCAGTAAAACACACAGTCATACAGTAAGATACTTCTGTATCCCTGCAGCTGCAGGAGCTCTAAAAATGACCTTGCAAGGGAGAAATTTTTTGGACAAAGCTTCCTGAAGGGCCAAATTGATTATGTGCATCATTAATAATACCATATGCGATTTCTATGCAGTCACCAGCCTATCCAGTTGCTAAACTTTGAGAATTGTTGGAGACTTTGCTGATATTATATGTCATTTGCATTGTGTTATTAAGGCATTAAGAAGTTTTACAATGCAGGTCATACTGTCAAGAAGTAAATAATCACAGGAAACTAATTCAGGTGACCTCCAATGCACAAAAAATAAATCTCATGTAGGAAATCAACACATTAAAACACCCTGGCATGATAAGGGTAATGAGATTCCAGACAAGCTTAAACAATTAACTGCCTTCTTCCCCACACCTTAAGGATTATTGAAAATACAGTATCACCTAAATTAAAGAAGATAGATAATAAAGACACGGTACAAATAAATGGTTTTAATTGTTATTCTCAGTACTGACCTCCTACTCTCCAGGGCAATGCAGGAGAGTTGATCCCCCTGAAAGGAAGCACTCAAGAGAATGAATACCACTCAAGCCGCCTCTCAGCTTCCAAGATGAAATTTGTATCAGAGACACCTCAAATGACTACTCCACAAGACAAATTCTCCCTGAATTTGTGATTCTTAGTTTTAGGCTTTTCCAACTGCTTTCATCTTCATTATCATGACTTAACCTTTACATCTGCTAGAACAAACTTCGGCTTGCGACAACTTTGTGTGTTCAAACTGAGCTCAGGTCAATCTGACAACCCTAACATGCTCTTTCCCTTGGCATAACTAATTTACTTTTTTAAGAGAGTATTTAGGATGGAAGCTACAAAACTGAAAGTGGTGGAAGGATTCTGTGTGGAGAAGGAACAGCTATGAAGGACCTGAGACAGGAAATCATAGAAAGCTCTGATGTATATTTCTCTTTCTCTTTCATGCCCCATCCTGGGAGTGTTCAAGTCCAGGTTGGATGGGGCTCTGAGAAATCTGGTCTAGGGAAAGGTGTACCTGTCCAAAACAGAGGCTGGAACTAGATCATCTCTAAGGTCCCTTCCAACCGAAATCATTCTAGGATTCCAGAATTTCTTTACTTGTGCATACAGACAGCCTGAATTTCTGTCTGATTTTTGCCTTGTACCATTTATGTATGTATTTGACCATATTTTTGACATGTTTCATTACTATCAATTTATCTACTTTATCTACACACAGAGGTAGCAGCATCTACCAAATATAACAGACATTAATTCTCCTTTGAGATAAAAGCCTTTATCTGCGGTATACCTTACACTCTGTGCTAATTACAGGTGTATAGTACATTGACTACCAAAAGTGGAAAGAAAGCATTTTTAGATCATAAGACTATCTGGTTATAAAACGAAAAAAAAAAAATGTAGAGGACTAAAGACTGATGCCATATTGGAAGCTATCTGTTCATTTTCCAAACTAGCAAGGACAGAGAAACATGACAAACATAGAATAAAAATGCTTGGAAGATAAGTAAATTTTATGCACAAAAGAAGTATTCAAAAAGTACAGTGAGAAACAGATAAAAGCCAAGTGAGATCAAATATCTATGCATGCAAAGAAACACTGAGAAATCTAAGTGCCATGATTTGCATCCTCTCAACAAAACTGAGCGTGTACTAAATGAATAAACTGCTACTTGATATTTCCTAAATAAATACCATGGGGAGAGTACTTACTTTACTTTAATGAATCATTTTGGCCCCTACCACAGGAAGTAGCTGTGATGAACGATAATCTGTTTCAAGAAATATAATTCTATAATGGAGATATATATGGACTGAAATATGAGAAGTTGTGGCCTTCAACAGGTCTCTACTTTAAAAGAGATTCTGATTCATCCTTGCCCACTTCTACTTATATTTGATCATAGCTGTTGACATACTGTATCTGCTATGCAGAGAGATATTTCTCTACTAGAGTTAGGAAAGCCATATGGTTCGTGGATGACTATGAATTTTCGCAAGGCAAACTGAACTGCATTTTTTTTTCCCCTGCAGTTATTCAAACAAAACCTCCCCATTTAGCAAGCAGAATATTTTCAATTCAGTTGGGATATTCTGGACCATATAATACATTTCAATGTATGAACTGAAACTCGCTCTTCAATACAGTCATAAGCATGAGCTAACGCTTAACTTTCTGCATTAGTGTTCATCTCGTTCTTTATGTATGATTAAATAAATAAATTCACTGTAGTGATGAACCAAAGAAACAAATAAGATTTGTCTTGTTCATGGAGTAGAACTGAAGCAGCTGATTTTGTTTGACTGATGCAGTTAGAAAAATCTGATACATCCTCAGAAAAAAACGGGGTTATTTTAATGTTCTGTTTATTACCAAAACTACTCATAGAATTATCATAGCTGGACAAGGAAATTGCTTTGACTATGTGTAACTGCAAATGGGAAAAAAAGTTCCTGCCAAAGGCAGGTGTAAAATAACATTTTACTGCCTATGTTAAGGCACGCAAAACTATCCCAGTAATTACTCTAATGTCCATAACTTCGCCAAAGCTCTCAATCAAGCTGAAATATAGTCATTCATACCGCACTACGGATATTCCCTATTAGAAGATCTGCTGTCAGAAAAAAAATTGTTGTGACATGGTACCTTGGCCAGGGCAGGTGATTTTCAAGAAAGCCTGCAGAGGCTACCCTCTGAGCAGCATGCTACCTTGTGTTCAGGAACCTCAGTTTCTAAGCTTTCCCCAGGATCAGGTATGAATGCCCTGTTTAGGGATACATTTCTCCCATCACATCTACCAACTCATATTAAAGTAACTTGTTCCATATAATGGAATTTATCACAATATAACTTTTAGTAAGCCATAACATAAGGTACCTTCTTGACATTTTTGTCTTGATTTGTAACTTCTTGTAACAGCTTGGCACAGCCAGCAATATCACCATTGCTATTGGTTGGACTTTGCCCTACACACGTGTCAAATCCCAGTTCCATTAAGTCATTAGGAATATTACAAGTGATCCTGCAAATCTTGGATTCAACTGTGTGGCTTTATGTGTTACAGTGACAAAACACTCTCCTCAGTACCTCTTTCAAAAGCAGCCTGTGTTTGCTGGTTGTTAAATGCTTGTTTGAAGTATTTATGACTTCACTCCAAAAGTGACTTCAACTTGTACCAGAAATTTAAACTCATTTCAGAGATACTAGAAATTCTAAAAAGTTAACGAGGTACACCCTTACAGCATTCCAGAGCAAATAAGGTGTATGTGCAACTAGATGCAAATAGCACTTTATAGTACTAAAATGAAAAGCTAAAAATAATCTATAATAGAATCTCCAAATTTATTTGAAGGTCCTAGTTTTTACTTTGTGTGTAACTGCACAACGGCATAATAAATGCATTTAACTTAGGAATATTTTGTTAGATCACATAGAGTCTGACTACAGTCTCCACTGCGTAACATTGCAATTCATAAAAACATTAATCATCATCTGAGTCCATTTTAACCACGTACCAGACATCTTGAAAGGCATGCAAAATGATAGGGAAGGGGACACAGCCTTTCAAATATAAACGATAGAATCTGGTTAGCACTGTAAAAATAGCTACACGCAGTAAAATTAAAACTTGCAATTCTTAAAGAAAGTGCTTTGTGCAAACCATCTAGAAATTACTTAGAAGTATAATTGCTTTATTGCTGAAAGCACAGAAATATAAAACCACTACTCTTCCTACTTTACCTGTTTCCCAGATAAAATGCAAAGACAGAAACGAAGCTAATCATAGATGTGAAAGGCTGATGCCTCACCTGCATTTGCATTATGAAATAATATCATCCCCTGCTCTACCCTGGAGTTGCTTTCCTAAAACAAGCCCAGAACAACCAGTATGTTACCCTGACATACCACAACCTGCAGTCCAAAGTATTCAGCTACTAAGACTCCACACGAGATTCCTCAGTCATATACAATCAGATCTGCGCTTGGTCCCACTGAGGTGACACCTGCTTGCAGCCACCTACTACCTAAATGACTACAGATATCCAGTGTTTCAAATTTTGCTAGTGCTCTGCTCGTGATGGTACTTCGAAGCACAGTAACACAGACAAAACCTCCCAGTATCGAGAAGGGCACTTGAGTTTCTCAGCCTTGTTCTTGAGCTCACACCACCTGGAGTGATTGGAGCACTTGATCTCGTTCTGAAGTGCTTTAATTTGGAAGGGACTCAAATACCACCTGCTCCCAAGGCACATTAAGCCGGTGTGAGCCTGTGCCGTAACGAAACACATTCAGAAGCAAACTGCTGCAGATTAGAAACCCTTGGAAGTTTCAGGGAAGTTGGGGCCAAAGCAGCTGCAGACGCGTTACCGTTAACGCGTCGCTCCATCGCACCGGCACCGCTATAGGAACTGGGGCACCGGCAGCGACAGAATTAGGTTACGAAGGCGGCAGAAAGCGGGGCCGTAGGAGAAAACCCGTTCCGCATTCCCCGTTGCCTGGCGGACTCCCCCCGCTCCCCGACCTGCACTGCACAGGGCCGGGGGGGGGGGAGCCGTCACCCTCGCACCACCCAGAGGTGGCGGCCACCGGGCGGTACACGGCTCCGCGCTGGGAGGCGAGCCGGACGGCGCTGCGCTCTTGCTGTGACGATGGGTAATTGATTTATTTCTCCGGCAGACAGTGGTTCATGGGGCCGGGGGGAACTTGGCCAAACCTGCTGCTGACACAGCTCTCCCTACGGGGAAACCCACCCGCCACAGCCCGGTGACCGCACTCAGCGCCGGCCCTGAGCCAGCCTCCGCGCCCGCGGACTTCCCCAGCCACGCCGAGCCCTGCACGCCTGCAGCATGGAAGATGCGTGGAGCCGGCGAAGGGTCCGCCTGTCTCTCGCCCTTCGAGGGAGGCAGCGCCGTCCCTTCGACGTGCCCGTGTTCTCCGCGGCACTGCGCGGCTGCCGGGAAGGGAAAGGGGAACAGCGGTTACAAGTGCAGGCTGCGGCTCGGCCGCAGTCCCGGTTCCCTCAGCCCCTCCTCGCGGGGCAGTCCCGAGAATTATTCGCTCCCCAAATTTAAACTGCCACCGGTATTCCAGCTCCGCGCGCAGCACCCCTTGCCCCGCCGCTCCCTCTGGCCAAACCGGCCGCACCGAAGATCGCTCTGTCCGTCCGTCCATCCATCCCCGTTCCCCTACTCCCCACGCCGAGGCCGGCGCGGCGCAGCGCACCCAGCCGCGAGACGGTCCCGACCAAGCTGTGCTGAGGCGAGACCCCTCCACGGCCGGAGAGGAACCGGGACGCCCCGGTGCTGGGGGAGAACACCACAACCGACGGCGCAGTCGGCGCGCCTTCCCCACGCTGCCGGGGCACCGATCCCCGACGGCGGCGGTCCCAGCGGCACCGGCAGCCCCGTTCCTGAGTTGGGGAGGTGGAGGGGGGCATCCCGCGAGCGGCGAGCCCCGACGGCCGCCCCCTCCCTTCTGCCCTCATGTCCCTCTGCCGCTCGGTACCTTTTTCAGCGCTGACATTCTAGTGCATTATTAACGCGGCGGGCGCGGGCTGCGCTGGGGGGGCTGCCGGGTCAGGTGAAGGAGACGCCCGGCCGGCAGCGGGACCAGGACCGGCAGCGGGACCGGCGGCGGGAGCAGCGCCGCACGCCCAGCATCACCCCGGCGCCACTCACC
>JASSUY010016929.1:23180-36583 GCA_032466535.1 Forpus xanthops
GGGCCGCGCGGGTCCCAGCAGGAGGGGTGGGCACGCCCCTGCCGCCCATTCCGCCAATGGTGCGCCGCCGGAGCCATGACGGACAGGAGCGGCCGCGAGCAGGAAGGAGCGCGGGGCTGCCGCCCGGAGGGAACATGTCCCTGAGCAGGAGGGAAGGTGAGACTTGTCGGGGCCGGGCCGATGTTCTGCGATGGGAGCCTGCCCGGCGGCGGTTAGCGGCAGCGGCCTAGCCGTGGTACCGTGTGTGCTTCCCCGCGGGTGGGGAGCCCTGCGGCGGGGGTCTGGAGCCGCCTCCCCGCGGGAGGGAGCCTGAGGTGAAGCTGGGGAAGGGTCGGGGGAGGAAGCAGGGGCGCGGCCTCAGTGTCCGAACCGTCCTGGGGGCTCCTGTCCGGTGCCCCCCGGTTCGCAGGGCCTCGGACACTTACTGTGCTGCCTGTTGCTGCCTGGGCGTGGGGAGGGAGGGTGTGTAATGCTTCTGTAATTACGGGGTGCCTCTACACGGTGTGCATGTGTACTCGTTGTTAGTGACCGCCGAGCTTGGCTTGTAGAAAGCGAGTCAGCACATTTCCGAAATAGCTATGGTACCGTGCTTGCGAAGAAAATAAAAGTCTTCCTCTAACCAGGCGTAACGTCAGTCCGTTTGGTTTGCCTTTGTAAGACATGGCTTTATGACAATGCAGTATTAAAAATATAGGCGTTCTTTAAATGATGCCTTGACCTTAAGGGGGGTTGAGTACGGCTGAGCTGTAAGAGAGCTGAATGCTTGCCTACTGTAGTGACTGGCTGGCTTCTGTGTTTCCAAACGGTTCCAGCATCCTGAAATTCGGTTCCTTCCTGCGAGAACAACACGAGAGTGAGACTTAACACCGAGCGTTAAAGTTGAAGCTCTTTGCTCTGGCTAACTGCATCTAGTGATAGTTTTGAAAGAGATATAAAACCAAACTAGTGTTACATGTGTTTTAGATGCAGCTTCACTATAAGAGGTAGATAACATGGAGTAGCTGCTTTCCTTCAAGTTTTACTTCCTTTGAGGAAAACCACGGATTTCAAGTTGATGTTTTGTGGGAGATAAAGAACTACTTGTTTCAGTACGGTGGAAGAGAAAGTTAAAATGATCATCCTCAGTGACTGTGTTTACTGTCTAGTTAGAAAACACTTATGTTTTCTTCAGCCATTCTAAGAAGTGATGACTTAAGATTGGGAAGAAAACACAGTGAGGAATGCAAGAATGGCAGGATGCCATGTGGTCACCAGGGATAAAATAAGAAAACTGGAAGAGTTTGCAACCTTATCTCGTCGGCCCCTGTAGCCTATAGCATAGATGGAAATTGTTGACTTTCTGTTGTGTGAAGCTATATATGCTTTCAAAAAGACAGGTGCCTACAGGAAAAAGTGGAAAAAGGTTTTGATGCTTCTCTTCAAGATTGTTTTTGCTGCTCTCTGTAGGAGTAGGTTGAAGATGCTGAAGATAAATTTTGTCTGCGTTACAGGTGATCACTGACGCTATTTTGTACTTAACTGGGCTATACTACACAATAAATGGATGATCAACAGCTTGTAGGCCTTGGGTCTAGTGGTTAATGGAGAGAATCTAAATAGCAGAAAGTCAGCAGGGCAGGTAAGTGAAATGCACTTTGTTAGGAAGGAGCTGGGCAGGTGCATTCTGAGAATGCAGAGTTTTTTTTTGTTTTGTGGGGCTTTTTAGTTGCTCGTGTACTACTGATTGATAACAAGGCTAAGGTTACTAGCAGTTGTCATTATTTACATTATTGACAAGATGTTTGTCCTCTCCAGGACAGCTGAATTCAGAATTCGTAGCTGCTAAGACAGCATCAGTTGCATTTTTAAAGCTGTAGTACTCACTCTTGAAAGCTTGTATAGCCCTAAGGTAATGCTGTCCTAATGGATTACAGAGTGGTGCTCCAGCTGCTGAAGGACGGAGTTAAGATACTGGTGTGAGTGTAGGGCACATTATTGACCATAACCACTAGTAAGAAGCGATACAAAAGTCAGCAGGCTGTACGAAGGATGATCTAGTGGTATTACAGGGACTTCCTATTTGAGAGATTAAGCTGGAAATTAAATACAGTCACATCATAGTCATTGGTAACAACAGTAGCAGGGGTTTAAACAGTGAGAATATTGCATAGAGGAGCACTGCTTTCGTCTCTTTGCTATCACGAGCCAAATGAGTTTGGGGCAGGAAGCTTATACTTGTAATAAGGATTGAAATGAGATGGCAGTCCCTTAGTTTTAGGGTTTTGTTGGTTTGGCTTTTTCAATGGCCATGTCAAATACTAAATAGCTTAATTCTTGCAGAGACACACCAGACCTTGAATTTTTTTTTTTTTTTGGGGTTTTAAACTCAATTTTTTATAAAACACTTTGATGCTTTTTTGAAGAAAAAAAAAAAAAAGGTAAACCTTGTTTTTTTTAGGGTGAATGTCTTTTCATTCATCCATATATGTTTCTCAGTAAGGGAAATACTGATTAGAAATGTAATTTGATGCTTAACGCTATTTTCTTTTGCTCTGGGGAAGGCATCTCACCCCTCCCTCTTCAAGCAATTAACAGTGTATGTTGCTCTCAATAGTGAAAGATTTATAACAGCTTAAAAAGATATAAATTGTATTTGGACTGTAGTTGAATAAATCACAGTTGTCTCGTTTGTGATTAAATGTAGAGGTTGCACTAGACCAAGCGTAATTGACTCTGCCATTAAAACTTTTGGGAGAGTGTGGGGGAATATTGGACCTTTTTTTATTGCTCAGTTCAACACTGTGCCTGGGTGAGAAATCTAGCCAAAGAGAAAGGCCACTGGTAATGAAAGAAGAGGAAGAAATAATAGGTAGTGTATTTATGAAGTCTGAGAGTAACTCATGTTTACACATAGATGAATATGTGGAGCCAGACATCATGTGGCCTTTGGAGTTCTGTATTGGGTGGGTGGGGTTTGGTTGTAGGTTTTTGGTTTTTTTTTTTGTTTGATTGTGGGTGTTGTTTTGGTTTTTTTGTTTGGTTTTTTTGGGGGGAGGGGAGTTGGGTTTTTTAGTTTTTTTCTTTTTAGAAATTACACTTTGGAACAATTCCTACCCACTTTGCAGAAAGGCAGGATGGTCCACAAGAGAGAGATAAGACTGTGTTTAAACATATTAGGATGCTTTTAGGAATGGATGTATGTACTTGTGTTATTTAGTGAAAGTTGTGAGGTGCCATTTTGCTGTGCTTGTTTGGGATTATTTCAATTTTTGAAACAATCAGTGTGCAATGCCTTTCACTCAACACTAGTTTTGAACTTATCGGTAGATTGCTGGATTTTATGGTCTACCTGAGAACAGCCTATCTAAAGTTAAGATTGTCTCCTTGTTTTACGCTAGCTGGCAACTAAACCACACACAGCTGCTCTCCCCAGTGGGCTGGGGGAGATAATAGGAAGGGCAGAATCAAGACAACTTGTGGGTTGAGATGAAGACGGTTTAATGGGTAAAGCAAAAACCACACGTACAAGGAATTCATTCACTGCTTCCCATTGTCAGGCTGGTGTTCAGCCATCTCCAGAAAAGTAGGGCTCCATCAGACATAAGAGTTACTTGGGAAGACAAACACAATCACTCTGAATGTCCCCTTGTTCCTTCTTATCCTCATGTCTTTATATGCTGAGTAAGATGTCATATGGTATGGAATATCACTTGAGTCAGTTTTGGTCAGCTGTCGTTTCTATGTCCTCTCCTAGCTTATTGAGCAGCCCCAGCCTACTCCCTGATGGGAAAGAGTGAGGAGTAGGAAAGGGCAATATGCAGGCTCTGCTCAGGAGTAATTAAAATATCCCTGTACTGTCAGTACTGTTTCCTGTACAAATCCAAAATCCCAAATTTTCAGCACAACTCCCATACTAGCTACCATGAAGAAAATTAACTCAACCCCAGCCAAGGCCAGCACAGCTTGTGGTTTCCAGTAGGCATGTATGGTTTCTTGCGTTTCCATTTGTCTTTAGTTCAAAAGGTTGAAAACTGTCCTCTAGAAATTTGCATTGCTATTGGGGGTTGCCTAATGGCTTAAGATTTCCTTTATGACTAGAACAAGAAGAAAAGTTCTCTGTCCTTGAAATATGCAGCTGTTTTTAATGATGGGAAATTGGGAATAATACTGATTTGTATTGTATGTGTATGTGGGGATGCTTGCAAAAATTTCTAGATATTATTTTATGATCAAACATTCGAAGGGTGATGCATTTACTCCCTGAAGAAGGCTGTGTAGACATTTGGTCATATTTATATTTTATATAATACTAACTTATGATAATTCCTTTTAAATAAAACTTAAATGGCACAGTCTTGTTGATCTTCTACCTGAGCTCAGTGATATTACTCCTGTCAGCTTCATGGTTTGTTTTGTAAATTCTGGTATACTGAGTTTATATTTTAGTATATTTTAGCTTCATATGAGCAGAGGGAATAAGCTGTTTCTTCATAGTTTTCAGATTTTTTTTTTTTCTCTTCAGTAGTCTGAACTCCAAATTACTTCTTAAAAACCGTTTTCAGCTATTCATATGGCAGTGCTTTAGGCCATTATAGTACTATTTGTCTCTTTTCCATATTAACCCCAGCATCTGCCATAACATTTAACTTTACTACCCATGTGTGTGATGTAGTTTGATGTTCACTTCAAGCTGTGTGCTGTTTATATCCGGGTAAAAGTTTTTTAGGTTAAAGTAAGGCTTAAACTTCCTGAAATGTAGAAAGTTTCCAGCAGTGCTGGCACGCAGCTGGCCTTGGTGGCCAGTGTTGTTGTAGGGGTGCAGTTGTTCCCTCCCACTTCTTCCTTCTCCCCAAAATCTGTCTCAGAAGAGAGAGGAAAAACCGGTCTCTTACAGTTATGGTTTACAGTTGGCCCAACTTTGTGTAGCCAGAATTATTAATAATAATTTTTAATAGTAATATTCAGCAAGGTTGAGCTTCTTCATTAAGGGGGGGTGAAATACCTGTAGATATTTTGAAAGAAGTCTGTTTAATTGTGCTGGATAAGATCAGGCTAACAGTGCAGTATGAGAAATGTATTGTGAAGTATTGTGAAAGATGCTTAAAACAAAGGATAACACCTGCAGATTGAAATAATGGTGAAGATGCTGTGTTTTCCCAGCACTTGCACAGGTTTCTCTACAAGACAGACTGGGTTCTTATGAAGAGCTAGAACAGAAATCATTGTGATGTTTAAGTACCTTTTTATCATCTCTATCATGTCAAGTTTATTAGATGTCTGGGAGCTTGTGGCTGCAATTAAGGTGGCCTACTGAAAGATCTCTAAAGCCTTTGTTGAGACAGGATGGCACGATCTATCAGTTAGATACTCATTGAACTACAAAGTCATGCAGAATTTGCTGACAGATGTAACACAAGTCTTACTGATTGGAAACTGCAGTGTGACCCATAGATCGTGCTCATTGAAGCTGAATCAGTTTCATCTAAGCTGAGAAAACAAATGTCTGCTCTATGTAGTGAATAATGTACTGTTTTTTATCTGCAGTTGCTCTGAACTATGTTGGCCTGGATGCATAAAGGTCAGTCCTTGAGTGATAAATCACTCTCCATTCGCTCCTTAATTTAGGTGACTACATAAATGTGGGGTATGTAATCACTGATTTATTTTCTTCCTACCCTACTGGCATGTGCTATACACTTAAGTTGCTCATGTTCAGAAGTTGCTTCAAAGGCTGCAGAATGCTATATTGCTGAGTATTGGATAACAAAGTGGTTTTCCATATGTTACAAAAATAAGTGCTAGTTAGAAAGATAAATGGAGCGATGTTTTATGGACTACTATTTTAGAGCAGAAAACTGGCGTGTCTTTATGCTGTGTGATTCTCCAGCTGTAACAAAGAATGACAGGAGTAAAATCTAGGCAATTAGCATCTGATTTTTATTGTCTAACGGTACATGGAGCACTAATAGA
The DNA here is from genome assembly GCA_032466535.1 of Forpus xanthops. Taxonomy (NCBI): domain Eukaryota; kingdom Metazoa; phylum Chordata; class Aves; order Psittaciformes; family Psittacidae; genus Forpus; species Forpus xanthops. Next base: position 29,130 of record JASSUY010016929.1, read on the forward strand.
TGCTATATCAGTGAGAATAATGTCAGAGGTGTTGAGACAAACCATGATATTGCGAAGCTAGTATTACACATTAGATGTAAGCCAGCAGCATCTGAGCTTCTTGTGCAGCTCCCTGTGATGTTCTGGTTAGCAACCATACTGAGATGCAGACAGCTGATACTTAATTTTTCAAGCACAGAATTCATGTGACCTTGAATACAGGTAAATCCTTCTGTTATTTTATTCCCAAACAGTACATGAGGGTTCTCCTTTATCCCACTAAATATGTAATAATAGCTTTAGTAGTTAAGAGTAAAACAATCTATGTTATTTGGAATGTCAATGAGATTGGTTGTAAAACTGGAAAAAAGGACCATTCCCACCTTGTACATAGAAATTATGTCAGAAACTGTACAAATTTTCCCCTTTAAGCTGTCATTCAAGTCTTATGAGGCTAGTAGAACTGAAAGATTGTTTAAGGAGCTAGTCAAGTTAAAAATAATAATTTCTGATATCAGTATTTTACCATGGCGTTCTTACTCAGTCTTAATTTCATAGTTTTGTAGTTCCAGAAATAAGAAAACCAGGCAACCGCCCTCCTTGACATCTGCTGACCCAGATGATAATAGCTTGCAGGGGAAATGAGGTGAACAGGCTTTGTTCAAAAAGTGCTTTCTTTGCAAAGGCAGATAGTTAAAAGTAAGGTATATGAGGCTGAGAGACTGTGCCTTCCAGACCAAGACACTCCTCAGAATCAGTTTCTGACCTGTAGAGAGGTATTCACAGGAAACAAATTACTATGCAATGCATGATTCCTTAATATAGTAGGGAAAGGCAGAAAAACAACTAAGGCAAAAAAAAAGCCTTAAGCTTTGCAAATGTGAGTAATAAACATATTGTGTGTAAGTGTTATGTTAAAGGTAATTAAGCAGTGGGGGCAGGGGGGGAATAATGTGAGCTGTTAAGTTCCTCTGCTTCCTAAAGGATCTTCAGTCTTTTGAAATAAATTAAAACCATTAAGACAAAAGTTGTTAGGTCTCAGTTTGGGTAGGTATGTAAAATTACTTCTTCCACTTATTCAGACAAGATAGCCTAGTGCTTTTTCTGACCTTAAGGTGCAAGTGAATTCCACCCTGAAATCTGAAGCTGAAAAATTATTTGGTATCTTCCTCAAGAAAGAGTTTGAAAGAATAACAATGTTCTTTGGAAGCAAGGACTATAAATACACAGATATATGCAGTTAAGTCTGAAGTGTGAAAACTGAAGATGTAGGTAATTTGCGGAATGTCATCCTCTTTGACCAAACACAAGACTTGTAAGATGTTAGCTTCTGTATTTGGTTACAAGTGCCTCTTTCAATAGTCAGCTTCAGCCTGAATTTTATGTCCATACTTACATCCTGTTTTGTCTTTTAGCTTCTCTCTTAAGAGCCTGTTACCATCACTTCAATGCAAGATCAGGATTGCTTGCAGACTGTGAACGCAAAACAAAATACTGTAAAATTGAAGGCTTCTCATTCTTATTTGTATGAAACTGTACTTTCACCTTAGCTAGAATTCTGCGTATTTCACGTTTCTCTCCACTTTTGGGTAGCTCAAATTTTGTTTCTCTCATGGCAGTTCTTTGCTTTGGTTTGCTCATACTCTGTCTATGGCAGAATGGAAGTATGTCACTTGGCAAAGCTGACGTCACTGGTAGCAGGAAAATTCCATTTTTCTTTCTTCAGACTTGAATCATCCCTTCTTGAATATAAGATACACACTTAAGATGTGAACTGTCAGGCTATACAGAATGTAATTGCATGTCACTGCATGCTGCTTCTTTTCCTCATATCTTTGTGCAGCTTGAACATTTTTGGAAAGGGGAAATGTGAAAACGATAACATATTCAGCTGCTGCGGAATGCTTTGTTCTAGTTAATTCCTCTCTTTTCCCTTTGATTTTTAATCTGTTGGTAGCTTTTGAATTGATATTCCAAATCTGGGAATCTTTTCTGCAGCTAAGTGATCTCTAATCAAAGATTCTTGAGGATAATGTTTAAAAAGCTAGTCACTGCCCTCAGGGCTAGAACGTGGCTGTAATGTGCACATACGCATACTCTTGACTTAATCTGAGCCTCTGGTCTCTGCCACTTTCAGCAATGGTTCTGGGGTCTTTGAGCTTTCAGCTACATATTTTTTGTTTTGCTAGCAGGGTTTTGGCTTTAGGGGTTGATTACTGGAGGTTCTGTTTTTGTTGGGGAGCAATGCGTGTGTAGCTTTTCTTGTGTTATGAAATTTGGGTGAAGATTAATAATCTAATTACCCTCAGAGGTACTGTGTATTGATTTCCTTTGACTATAATAGGGGCTTACATGCATTGCAGTACCATCTGTATTGAGTACATCTCAGACATGAGGTGACTGCTTGGCAGAATTCATGCCTTGAATACACTAGGTCTCTGAAGGAGTGTTTGCATAAAAACAGAGTATAATGCTTTGCATGTGCTTACAGTTAGGCATCATAACTGCTACCTGAATTGTGCCCCAAGTTTCTGCAGTATAAACCAGGTGCATTTGTCTTTTTGAGACTTATGGAGCTATACACAGAATCCCTATGTATTAGGCCAAAAAAAATATGGGGAAAGATCTGTTCATCAGTTTGGCTAGCTGAGTAACTCCTTCAGAAAGAATCCAAAAGACCTAACAGAAGAAATTCTTTCCTGTATGGTTAAAGGGCAAGTATGTTTGTGAGGAGTGGCTTAAGGGAACGGATAGTAGTTCCTAGCCAGAAGTTACCATCAGTCTTCCACCTGCTACCTGGTAAGAATGGTAGTCTGGCTAACATTATCTGTATGTAGCAGTCTCTTAAAATGCTTTTGCACCCTGTTGCTTTGGGTCCTAATGAAATCCAGATCTCTCTTTCAAGAGCCACTGTTTTTCAGGTGGTACCCTTGAGCATCTCTGGTCAAGAGTTGACTGTCCAACTTTGATTAGGGAAGAAAAGATCATCCAGGCAATGAAGTTGTAATACCCCACTAGGGAGGGCCCTAGGCAATCTGCTCTAGTTGAGCTTACTCTGAACTAATGGACTAAGTGATGTCCAGAGGTCCCTTCCAAGCTTAACCATTCTGTGACTTTAATGGCCAACTTTCATGGCCTCTATAGGAGATGTAATACTTTTATATAAGAGAAGAGACTTCAAGGATTTAAATCATTTTAGATATCAGAGAGTAATTCTGCAGTAGCAGAGATGAACTGAACATTTTAATGAAGCCTTGTCCATATGTTCTGCATGTGGATTATCATTCTGTCTGCTCTTTCCATCCTCTTCTGTTCTGCTGTGCTCTTTTCTTCTGCTTTAGCAGAAATAGTGTCTTAACACATCTTATACATGGAATGGTTTCAGAAGAAATTCCTGACTCTTCCTTTTTTAAAAAACTTCTGTTTGTAGGAGAAAGAGACCAAGTAGGGCAATGTGCAAGCTTCACAGAATTCTAATGTGTTCAGTGCTCTTGATGCCACTGATTTTATTCTTGCTGCTGCCCAACCTGGATTTGAGTAGGCAACCAATTGAGAAATGTGGTGGGGGTGCTTACAGTATGCATGGCAAGTAGCCAGAAGTATGTGGCAAGTATTCTCCACAAAAGTGCTTTTGAGGAAACCGTTGCCTCCTTCGCTCAGCTGGACAGGAACACTTCTGCTGTTGTTCAGAACTTTGTTTAGTTATTCAACATGCTTTTGTTACAGTCTGTGGTATTAACTGAGTTTTAAGTCAAGCTGTCAACCCCAGGAGACCCTTTATAAATCTGCCACGCTATTCCAGTATTGATATGTGTGCGTTTGTGGGTAGTCTGCTTATGTACATAGGAAAGTTAGTGGTGTCAATTTAATACAGAGATGCCAAGCAGTGCGTTTGTTTGAAAGAGCCTTTTTAATGTTCTCAGAAAATTGTAGTAGAAAGATTCTAGATATTCACAATTTGTATTGCTAGCCAGCATGTGTTCTGTACTTTATTTCTTAGAGTTACCCTTTGCTTTGTTTATATGATGTCAGACAGTAGAGACTAGGTGCTTTTTCAGTTTTTCTGATGTATTTGCACTTCACTGTTTCCACACGAGTTGTCAAGAATTAGCCACAGAACTACTTTGTTACCTATTGTAATTTGTCCTCATTTCTGAAAATACTGGTTCCTTTTTGTCACTCAGGAATTCCTGGAAAGATATGTCTCCTGGTGTCACTTCGCCTCATTGCACAGTAGGAACATTTAGTGCTTTCAATTACATACAGGCTGGGTATTTTCAAGTGTTGCCTGCTTTCAGCTGGAAAGTAAAATTGTTTCACTTTTGAAATTAAATTAAAAACTTAGAAGACAAGACTAGAATATGTAAGCATTTCATGTTGCTAGGTCTGGTAGAATTCAATTTTTTCTATTTCAGGCAGTTGGGCTAAATGACAATCGTAGGTCCCTTCCAACTGAAATATTCTATTCTAGCTACAGAAATATGCTAACTACTGTCTTCGTCTTGTGTTTACAGCCCTCTACATCTCAGACACAAGACCTCCATGGAGTTTTTTTTGACACTACGGAAGTACCCACTTCACTGAAAAATGGCATAGGCTCTTGATAATGCAGTGAGGAAAGTTCATGTGTTTAAATATAATTATATTTGAATGAATGCACAAGGGCTCTACAAATTAAAATCATCCGCTGTTGGCTCTTAAAACTGTGTTATTTGCCACTGCTATAAGCCAAATTACACTTCCTTTTATTAAGTGGGAAATTTGATGTCAGTGGGATTACTGTGAGGAAGCTGAGCTACAGCTGAGGGCTGGAGCATCTCTCTTATGAAAACAGGGTAAGAAAGTTGGGGTTGATAAGCCTGGAGGAGAGAAGGCTCCAGGGAGCCTTTAGCACAGCCTTCCAGTACCTAAAGGGAAAGCTGGAGATGGACTTTTTACAAGGGCATGTAGGGATAGGACAAGGGGGAATAGCTTTAAACTGAAAGAGTGTAGATTTAGATTAGGTATTAGGATGAAGCTCTTTCCTGTGAGGCTTGCTGCCCAGAGAAGCTGTGGCTGCCCCATCCCTGGCAGTGTTCAAGGCCAGGTTGGACAGCCCTTGGAGCAAACTGGTCTGGTGGAAGGTGTCCCATAGCAACCCTCCTGTGACATGAGAGTTGGAACTAGATGATCTTTATGGTCCCTTCCAACCCAAACCATTCAGTGATGATACTATGAAGATCTTTTCCTAATGCACTAACTGGGTCATGTTACGCATTTTTACGAACTGTCCTTAAATGTCTGTGCCTTAGGAACTGCTGAAGTAGAAAGCAAAGTCTGAGGTTTTGGTTAATGCACTAAGAGGTTGTGTGGATTTTATTGCTTTTAAAAAAGCAATAGATATGCAGTGGGTATGACTTACAACTTTTTCCTTTATGAATGTCTGTCTTGTCCCACTTTGTGCACCTAATGAAAGTCAATTTACCTGGTATTGTTTGACATATGATTACTCCTTTTTGCTAGCTTTAACTTCTTGTTGGTCTAAATTTATCATGCAATGGCCTAAATTTATCATACAATGTATGTACAATATATGTACAAAAATCTATTTTTGTAACAGGTCCCTGCGCTACATCAAAAGGAGCATGTGATCTATGAAGAATATAGTATTAAAAGCAGTCTTCAATGTAGTTGGTTTTAGTCCTTTCTGTTTGCATTCAGCCCTGCAGTGTTCATAGGAGTTAGAGCTCAATATAAGAGACTTCTGTACAGTGTTTTGCTTTTTCCTATTAGTTTATTAGGAGAATGTTACAATACTTCTAGGTGCTCGTCGGTGTATTGACATTGGAAATTCTCATTCACCATTAGTTTCTAATATTTTTGTGTCATGGTCTAATGTAATCTTACCCTTGAGCTGCATAACTCTTTTTACTGCTTACTTGAAATTCTTTTGGCATTTGTTTGCTTGCACTGAACAGCCTAAGCTGTCCTTAGTATTCTATGCCTTGTAGGCTATTATAAAAACTCTTCTCTGTGTCTGAGCTACGTTTGAGTTCAGTTGGTTTGTAGACAGCCACCTTAAGGCTGTACAGTTGTTTTTTTGTGAGATACCTTTAGATTTATGTATGTATGCTCTTCGTTTTCCTGTCTCAGCTTAAAAAAATACTTAGCCCAATAGGATCTTGGATCACATTGTCATAGTATGTGACCTCTATCACGCTAGTGGCTCAGTCTCCCTAGTGACTGCTTAAAAACAGGTTTTCATCTGTAGTCACCTCCATTTTTTTAAACTCCATTTAGGAATGTTCGCTTGTCCCTTTAAGTATGGAGCCCCTCCAAACCCACAAAGCTAAAAAGCCCATAAGGTTATATTTCTCTCTTTAATCTTCATAACCTTATTAATGGAGGTAGTGTCACTGGAGCCTTGTTTTCCCCTACAGCAAAAGAGCAAAGATTGTCTTCAAACCCTGAAGATTTGGGCCAGGTATTTCTGTTAATATTGTGACAGAATAGATTATGATTCGTGTTAAAAAAGGAAATAGAGAAATGATAGTTTGTTACAAAATATGGAAAGACATGAAACAAGAAACCATTAATATGGGGTGGAAAGTAACTGTACAAGAAACTGAGTTATTATATCCAAGGCAATGTTTATAAAAGGTTGCCATCCATAACTTCATTGGGTATAAGAAAAGCAAGTGTTTAGAAAACATGGGGTTGAAATACTTTTAGCCTAACTTAGAGAACAGTGTTTGAATTGTAAGTCTGTGAAGCGGTAATAGCCTTTTACAATGTTTGTGTTGCAAGTCTGTGATGTGATAGTAAGATCTAGTAGTTCTCCTAAAACAAGGTTTCCCATAAATCTGCTAGTTTCAGGTACCCCTCATCCGTGTATCTGGTGTTTCTTATCTCTTATAGAAGGACCACTCTGCTCTAAATCTTAGTCAGCTGTCAGAAACTTGCAAACATGGCTGGTTTAATTAATTGTGATGACTGAGGCATTTTGCCTGTGCTAAGGATGAAAAGTGCAGCCTGAGGAAGACTACTTCATCTTGAAGAACCCTGCCCACAATCATCGGAGGGCAGTGCGCAAGCGCCAAAAGGGAAGGGACTTACGATAATGAGTAACTAAACTAATTATAATATCCCTGCTTCTCTCTCGGGCACCTACTGAATATGCATGTTTATGTGTAATAAATATATGTTTGCTTAAACCCTCGGTGTGCAATTTAGGTGGAGTGATGACTCCCAGTGCACCCAGTGCTGCTTGCTTACCCCTCATCAACGAGCACAATAAAGAAATTGGCTACAAATATTGGTGCTGACGTTGGGTTTTTTTATAACAAAATTGGCCTTTATAACAATATTATTACTGTGCAGTACCTCCTTTTGCCCATATGCGTAGCTCTAGCACTGTGAAGTTTCCATTGTATAATATTGAACCGTTTTCAATCTGTTCCACGGAACTAGCGTAGCATGCACAACTCTTCCCCCCC
>JASSUY010016932.1:0-46472 GCA_032466535.1 Forpus xanthops
AGAATCATAGAATAGTTAGGGTTGGAAAGGACCTTAAGATCATCTAGTTCCAATGCCCCTGCCATGGGCAGGGACACTAAACCATGTCACCCAAGGCTATGTCCAACCTGGCCTTGAACACCGCCAGCCATGGAGCATTTACAACTTCCCTGGGCAACCCATTCCAGTTCCTCACCACCCTTACAGTAAAGAACTTCTTCCTTATATCCAGTCTAAACTTCCTCTGTTAAATTTTGAACCCATAATGAAGAATGAAGAAGAGAAGGACCAACACTGAGCAAGAAGAAACAGGGTCCAAGTTTAGAAATCAAAGCAGCAAACTCCAGAAACTCCTGAAAAGTCTTTTTGCAGCATACTCTCTTGCTCTCTAATGGGTGATTTTGGAAATAAGGAAGGAAGACCTTTCTGTCCCACTGTTCTCAGGCTGCTCAGGAACCCTGCGATAACAAAAATTTGCATGTCTTCTGTGTTTAAAGCTATAAATCATAAAAAATATTTTGGTCCAGGTCTATATTTGCAAGGCGTTTAATGAACTAGCAGTGAAGCTGCTCTGTAGGCTGAGCTTGCTGCAGCACTCAAGATCGGTTTTCATTTAATAAAATGTGTGCAAATCCATGTGTTTTTAGACAAATGAAAATACTTTGGAGATAGATGTACACAAAGACACACACAGAGACAAAATTCTGTAGAAAATATAGCTGAATATGTTCTATTGTATTTATGCTTCCTATGCTTAAATGAAAATAGTTGTATGAAAAATTTTAAGCATTGGTCTCAATTTCATCTCCTCAAGTTTCCTGAAACATTTAAAATTGTAGCTGGAATATCATGCTTCCTATGTTCGGTTTAATTTGGAAACAGTCTAATGGAAATAAATTTAAGCCAAAGTTTATGAGGATTTTGTTATATCTAAACAATATAAAGGAGTTGAAGTCTTGGGTATTTAGTCTGAGGCAGCATATAAACTATTTGCTCCTATTATGTGATTGTCACCCTTCTCATTAACAGCAAATGTTTATATCAGTTTGTTTATCAATTTTAATCTGTTAGCCTTTCAAAATGAAACCTGCTACCAGAAAGTCAACAAAGTAAATCAAACTTTGTAGTCCCTCATATCTGATACAACTGGATGTTAGTCATCTAATGTGATTCATACATAAAATACTGTGTATGACAAAGGCCCAGATTCCTCTAAAAAAAAAAAAATCAGTAATCTTTTTTGGAAAAAGTACAAATCCCATCTATGTTTTGAAAGATTTTTTTGTGAAGTTGTATCAGTCTCATGTATTTGTGACGTTTGTTAGGTGAGTTTTGCTGTAGTGTAATTAACTGGGCAGAAGCACATAGCTCAAAAGGCAGACAGAGCACTGACTGCATTCATCAGATCCTCTGGGAAATGGGGACTCCGTAAAAGTAAATGTCTCTGAGATTTAAGAAGGAAATATTGGCTTAACAGTTTTAGTATTTTATTTAGATTTAAATCAGAGATTCATTTTCTGTAAGTGGTCCAAGACACATTCAACTGAAAAGCAAGTCTTTTGATGTCAAGAGTCCCTGAGTTAACTTTTACAATGTGTATGCTAAGAATTTATTTGTTTTTTTTTTTTTTCTTTTTCAAAAGATGTGAAAAGATACACCAAGGTGAAAGAGATAATAGTCTAATAAGATGTGATGTCAAAAAGCCTATTTTTTAGATACTCAAGTCCCACAAAATTTGATCTTCATTTAAATCCAGAGCAAAATTAAACCTGGCTTTGGGTGGTTGTACAGAAGAATACCATGCTAAAACTGCTGAGAAGTTTAGTCAGGACAGTTGAATTATATCAGGTTGGAATTTGGACATATGTTTAGACTAGCATTTTTTCTTATCAAGGGTACCATTCACTTCCTAGTTCCTCAGACTGAGCTTTTGACCTAGAAATCATAATTCCGTTACCTTTGATGATTTGCAGCTCGGCACTTTAACTTAATGGTACATAACTCATAATACTGATAAGGAGATAGTAAAAACATGTCTTAAAATGCTATTGGGTATCTCATAGCAAATTTCCATTTAGAGAGAGTCACACAATGCTGTTATCCATTCTCATTTCATTTGTGGATCATGTAGAACTCATACAAAATTGAATGCGTGCTCATACATGGGTTTAGCAATAATAAGGCAGCAATTGTGAAATATGTCTGAAACTTCAAAAGATAAGGTTCCAGGTGAAGGTGAACTTGTTCCCTAAAAAGTATATATTCTTCCTGATATGTTTTAGTCTGACATACTGAGTTTGTTCAGGCTCAAATGTCCAAAAAAGTAACAGGAATAGAAACTGAGTATGGGCTATTAAGTGATACTGGGAGTGTTGGTGTGCCTGCCTATGAAGCCAGCATTGATAGTGGTGTCTTGAGGTAATAAGGAAGGACTAGAATTTGTACAGAGGTGCAATAAGTAATTTCTTTCTTTAGTGTTTATTATAAAAATGTGCAAGTTCAAGCTGGAGACTTGGCATACTCCATGTTAACAATATAACAACTTACACTAATGTTTTACAAAGTAAAATCTTCTGATAGTAGAAAGCCATATTATATCAAGAGATTCCATGCATCTTGAGCCCATACATTACAATATTTCTTGAGAGAAACATCATACACAGCATCCTGTCTATTGCTCAACAACCATTTGTCTCCGTAAAAAGCATGCAGGTCAGGTGAATGAAAGTGAGAACTCTTATTTATTAGATGAGCTTTGCCTTCTGGTTTATTTTGATTTAGGGAACAAAACCAGAAACCATGGTTCCTCCCTTTTTTCATTAACAATCTGATTTTTTTTCACACTGTAATAAAAATGAGTTATGCCATTCAAAGACAGTAAAGTTGCTGGATGTTTCCAGGCCTTGGCCTTACCACCCCAGTTGTACAACAGAAGACATTACCCTATGCCTCTAGAAAAGAATGTGGTAAGTGTAGATAGAAAGGACAGAAGAGGTGAAAAAGAGAGAGGATAAACAAATGCTATTTTACTAAATGCATTCCAGAATGTTCTATGGCGGAGATATGAATTAAATCATAGAATCATAGAATAGTTAGGGTTGGAAAGGACCTTAGGACCATCTAGTTCCAACCTCCCTCGCCAGGGGCAGGGACACCTCCCAATAAACCATGCCACCCAAGGCTATGTCCAACCCGGCCTTGAACACTGCCAGCCATGGAGCATTCACAACTTCCATGGGCAACACATTCAACTGCCTCACCACCCTTACAGTAAAGAATTTCTTCCTCAGATCCAATCTAAACTTCTCCTGTTTAACTTTGAGCCCGCTACTCCTTTTCCTATCACTACAGTCCCTCATGAAGAGACCCTCCCCACCAGCATCCCTATAAGCCCCCTTCAGATATTGGAAGGCTGCTATAAGGTCTCCACACAGCCTTCTCTTCTCGAGGCTGAACAGACCCAACTCTATCATCCTGTCTTCATACGGGAGGTGCTCCAGTCCCCTGATCGTCGTCGTGGCCCTCCTCTGCACTTGTTCTGACAGTTCCATGTCCTTTTTATGTTGAGGACACCAGAACTGCACACAATACTCCAAGTGAGGTCTCACGAGAGCAGAATACAGGGGCAGGATCACCTCCCTCAACCTGCTGGCCACACTCCTTTTGATGCAGCCCAGGGGTTTTCTGAGCTGCAAGAGCACACTGCCAGCTCACGTTCATTCTCTAATCAAACAACACCCCCAAGTCCTTCTCCTCAGGGTTGCTCTGAGTCTCCTCTCTGCCCAACCTGTAGCTGTGCCTGAGATTTCTCCGACCCAGGTGTAGGACCTTGCAGTTGGCACGGTTAAACTTCATCAGATTGGCATCAGCCCACCTCACAAGCATGTCAAGGTCCCTCTGGATGGCATTCCTTCCCTCCAACATATCAACCAAAATAGTATCTGGTCTTCATTTTAACTCATGCTTGGGGGTGGGTGTTGATTTTTTTCAGTTGTGCTGCATTTCTGTTGGTTGCTGCATTAATATTTATTGATTTTAATTTTCTTCTCTTTTCCAGAGAAAAGAGAAGAAAATTAAAGCAGAGCTTTCCAGAGCTCTCCTTTGCCTGCTTGCCTCATGCAGATGTCTCTTTATGGATGGTTTGTTTCTCCCCTTTGGTTTACAATGTGCTCTTAGAGAGGATTGAATAAATACAGTTTGCACATCTTTTCTTGTCCTCCTACTAGAAGCAAAAATGTCCAAAAGCTTGGCAGCAGAAATCCAAGAATAAATCACCTTGTTTACCAGTGCTTCCTAGCAGTAGTTGCCTACTAATGACCCATTAGTAGAACCATTAATAAACAAAAACCATGTATTACCGAGCATTCAGAAAAATCTTTTAGTCAGAAAGGGTGCAGACTGCATTTTACTGTAAATATGCTTGTCATGAAACAGGGACAACATTGGAAACAACCAGTGTGCCACTTTCTAATAAAAAACTGGTTTGGGGATCAAACTCAGAGTTAAGTAGATGTTCTTATTAACCAGCTTCTTGCTGTATAACAGAGCTGCCACAAATGACATCAAATTCAGTATAACCAGGAAACGTGTTGAGAGAAAAATAACTCCATCGTAAAATAGCAATGTCACAACTTTATCATGAAAATGTCAAAACATTTGAACTAAGAAAATGTAAATATTAACAGATTAAACTAACCTGCTAAATCACAGTTTGTGAGTGTTCCAGCTAGGAAGACAGTGAACTTCACTAAACAGCAGATGCTAGAATTAAGGACAGCTTTGGTTTTTTTCCTTTCTTTTTTTCCTAACTTGTTTGATTTAAAATCACAGTTGTGTGCAATGTTTACTCCATTTCCGATCATGTTTCGTACTAGAGAAACTTCTTTCAGCTTTAAGATTATTCTTCAGAATTTATACACACAGAAATTTATTGTTAAATAAGTATTACTGAGTAATTATTTTCATTAGCTTCCTGTGTAGATACTGCTATATGAAATAATTGTGTCTAATTTTGAATGTGGTAGCTATTATACTCATTTTACATGTCCTACCTTAGTCCAGATTAACTTTTTGGGTAGAAAAATGTGTACTTTCTAATTTATGACACTTAAAAGTAAACCTGATGTCGAAATCATAAGGTTTGAAGTGAATGGCAATATTTTGTATGGAGCTGGACAAAACATAAAACTTTTTGTGAACACATGGCCTGCTTCAGATGCTCGAAAACTTGCCTGTATTTGCTTTCCCTGCAAACTTTATGTTGCTTTTCACCTTAAAGTGATAGGTACAAGACCACAGCTTCTTATGAAATTATTTCCTTCTTCCCTTATCAATGAAAAAATAAACTCATGTTAGAAGACAATAGTGTTCATTAAATAGCATCAGTCCTGTTTTTGCTTGTAAATGATGTTTCATTTCCTATGCAACAAGCTTATACCTTTTTTACAGGCTAAGAAAACTGGTTGTGCATAAAACTGTGCTTTCTTTTATGCTTCAAAGACTCAGATGTTGAGACTTTGAAAGTTTCTGAACGGGTTATTTGACCATGGTCTATTATTTTTAACTCTCTTTTGCCTTGCAAGAACCATGACAAAAGAATGACTCTTAGAGCAGGGGATATAAACCAGATTTAAATACTTAACATTTTACTTCAAGCATCTGGCTTATCCAGTCATATTTAAATGTAATCAAGAAATTCCTGATATGCTTTAAAGTTTATATTTCAGGAGAAAGGCAAAATAAGAACTCCTGTGAAAACAAAACCAAACCAACATTTCCCATGTCTGAACATTTTATCTCCTCCCTGCTTCACCTTGTTTTTTCTCCTACAGAAGGATATCCATTTGAGGTCATCTTAGAAAGGTTCCTACCCTTTCAGCATTACATTGACCCACCACTGGCCAGCCAGAATACTACTGTTGGCTTTATCCATATTTCTATAGGCATTAAGAAGTACTGATCTGGGCAGAGAAGCCAGAATCAAATTTTTTATATCACAATATTTACAATTCAGCTTTGTCAAAAACTTTTTCCTGAATAGGCTAAAGTATTTATGGTAAATAATTCCTTTCAGTGTTAATTAAGACACTTTACTGTTATTTTGTTTCACTGGTTTTTGGCTGATTTTGATCACCTAGCAGATATTGGTATTCATGCATAATTCTTGTAGAAGTCTTCAAGGTAGAAGAATAAGAGAATATGTGTGGAGGAATAATAGCACTTTATTATTATTACTTATTGGTAATACTTATCAATGTAATAATATGTGTTCTTGCAGCACAGCTACTGTCATGGCCCCATGCCTATGCACATCTGCTTGCCCTTGGGCAGAGTTCCCACATAACATGGGGGCATGTTGAGGGGGGAGAGGGACATCATATCTGCCTGACTCCAGCTCCTGGTGCCAATGACAAACATTATTCCTGAGTGAAAAATGCTTTATAAAGGAATCTGAATAAATAGTTATGCCCCATCCTAGTGGGAGGTATGTTGATGCTTCTTCTGAGACCCTAGTCAACACAGAAAGTGATGATTTTCTTGTCTCAATTGCTGGACAAGCAATCATTGCCACTCTGCTGTAACCTGTTATTTCAGATGCAGCAATGAGTACTGAGCTGGGGATTAAAGAAATGGAAATTAGTATGCTGAACATAGAGGCTTGTAATTCACCTCTGCAACTTGGATCTGGATCAGTTGCCTAAAGTTTGTTTCTAACTGAATAAAAACATTAGAAGTGAAAGGTATCTTCTGCAAAGGTATCCCTTCTGCAAAGATCGAGGTTTTCTTGCAAAACAAATATTTATTTCACTTTCATATCTGTGATTTAAAATGCCCTAGAAACAACAATCTTAAAACTCCATCCTGTCTAGGAAAGGAGAAACACAGAACAGAAACCTTTTGGGAAGGCTGATCTGACAACAATATAAATTAATTTATGCGGCATTATTTAGTAGCTGCTGCCCAGAAGATAGTTTGAAGCCATAGATCATAAGTTGCAACATCAAAAACTCTGGAATGGGAACAAAATTTCCATTTTGTTTTCCTCCTGTGTCCAATTGCTTTAGTCCTTCAGTGTTACTTCTTGACAGCAATGTGAAAGCAATGCAGATATTTTGCCTGTAAAGCTCAGAAGCATGTTATGCCCAAGCTTCAACCATGATAAAGCTTTTAGAGATAAGCTTTCCTCCTCCATCTCTGTCCCTGCTTCCTGTAGCAACATTTGATTAACAGCTAACTACTGGAAGATAGCCCTAATGGCTTTGTACCTTTATATTCCACTGGAAAGGACTTCACTCATCAAAGCCTGCCAAAGACAAGATACACCTCTAATACATAATATTGTGATAATTCAATTCTGTTTTAAATATTTAAAAATTTAAGTGTATTCCCAAGTTTAACAACAGTGTTTATCTCTGACTTTAGTCCTGTGTTTTCCAACTGGTCAACAGATTTAAGACACTTAAAACTTAAGTGTGGGATACAAGCTAAACATCTAGGTTCTTCCTATAGCTGGTGGATTGCCATCCTAAAACAGGTATTGAAAACAGATGAGCTGAATTGCCTTATTCAAATGCTTTTCTATCTGCTCTGATTGTGGTGAGAGTGGACTGCACCGAAAGCCAGGCGTAGAGACCTGCTTCCACCAGGGCAGAACAAAGCAGGGCAGAGCAGAGCAGAGCAGTGCATTCATTCCTCTCACATCTCCCACATGCAGCTCTGATGCTGAAGGTTTCTGTCTTGGACGAACATGCTGGCTTCACTGGGAGCTCACTGTTACAGTTGCTATTATTTTATTCTGTTTATTAGTTCACATAGTTTTTTGCCTGACCTTTCTTGATAGTGTGATCATGTTTGGTAACAGATTTATAGACTGGTAATTAGCAGAAATTACCATTTTGATTTTCTAATTGGAGTTTTGCACTAGTGCAGGCCATGGAACTCTTGAATTAATTTCTGCTTTAGCCAAACCCTTAGCAAGTAACAAAGATCCAGTAGCTACCTTTGGTAAAGTGTACCACCCATGTCTTGGAAGGCAGATGCAGGGACACTGTAGGAGAGGATCTGGTTTGAGACCATCTTAGGAGCCTGAAAGTGCACAAGCCCATGGAACCTGATGAAATCGATCCGCGGGTCCTGAAGGAGCAGGCAGATGAAGTTGCTAAGCCACTGTCCATCATATTTGAAAAATCTTGGCAGTCAGGTGAAGTTCCAGGTGACTGGAAAAAGGGAAATATAACCCCATTTTCAAGAAGGGGAAAACGGATGAGACGGGGAACTAAAGACCAGTCAGCCTCGCCTCTGTGCCTGGCAAAATCTTGGAGCAGATTCTCCTGGAAGGCATGCTGAGGCACATAAATAACAACAAGGTGCTTGGTGACAGCCAGCATGGCTTCACTAAAGGGGATCCTGCCTGACCAATTTGGTGGCCTTTCATGATGGAGCTACGGAACTGAGGCACAGGGATAGAGCAGTTGATGTCATCTACCTGGACTTGTGCAAAGCATTCGACACTGTCCCACATGACATCCTTGTCTATAAGTTGGAGAGACATCAATTTGATAGGTGGATGACTTGGTGGATAAAGAACTGGCTGGATGGCCGCATGCAAAGAGTTGTGCTCAATGGCTCAATGTGCAGCTGGAGACCAGTAATGAGTGGTGTCCCTCAGGGATCAGTGTTGGGACTGATCTTGTTCAACGTCTTCATTGGTGACATGGACAGTGGGACTGTGTGCACCCTCAGCAAGTTCGCTGAAGGCATCAAGCTGTATGGTTCGGTTGATACACTGAAAGGACGGAATGCCATCCAGAGAGACCTTGACACGCTTGTGAGGTGGGCTGATGCCAATCAGATGAACTTTAACCATGACAAGTGCAAGATCCTCCACCTGGGTTGGAGCAATCCCAAGCACAGCTAAGGGTTGGGCAGAGAAGAGATTCAGAGCAACCCTGAGGAGAAGCACTTGGGAGTGTTGGTTGATGAGAGAATGAACATGAGCCGGCAGTGTGCTCTTGCAGCCCAGAAAGCCAACCGTATCCTGGGCTGCATCAAAAGGAGTGTGACCAGCAGAATGAGGGAGGTGATCCTGCCCCTCTACTCTGCTCTTGTGAGACCTCACTTGGAGTACTGTGTGTAGTTCTGGTGTCCTTAACATAAAAAGGACATGGAACTGTTGGAACAAGTCCAAAGGAGAGCCACAAGGATGATGTGGGGATTGGAGCACCTCCCGTATGAAGATAGGATGATAGAGTTGGGTCTGTTCAGCCTGGAGAAGAGAAGGCCGCATGAAGACCTCATAGCAGCCTTCCAATATCTGAAGGGGGCCTACAGGGATGGTGGGGAGGGACTCTTCATGAGGGACTGTAGTGATAGGACAAGGGGTAATGGGTTCAAACTAAAGAGGGGAAGTTTAGACTGGATATGGGGAAGAAATTCTTTAGTGTAAGGGAGGGTGAGGCAGTGAATGGGTTGCCCATGGAAGTTGTGAATACTCCATGGCTGGCGGTGTTCAACGCCAGGTTGGACATAGCCTTGGGTGGCATGGTTTATTGTGAGGTGTCCCTGCCCTTGGCAGGGGGGTTGGAACTAGATGTTCTTAAGGTCCTTTCCAACTCTATTCTATGATTCCATGGTTATTATTCTTTAAAATGCATTTTTAGCTTCACTTTCTAGGTAATTATATGACTATAAGCAGATGTGTATATTTTTTTCTCTTCAACATTTTTTCCTTATTAAGAAAAATGAAAAAAAAATGAAGTAATAGCCATTATACTTATTATGTTCGAATTACAGAATTCTGGGTGTGTTAATCTTTGTAATATATCCCACACAGCTTTCTCTTTTGAATTTATTAATGTAGGTTATTTCTGCCTTTAGACTCCTAATACCAGACTAACTGCTCTGAGCTGTGATGGTGCCAGGAAGATGTTAATCTTACTTTGAAAAAAATTAAACTCTTCAAAGTTGCAATATCAGAGTAGGCTGCTGTTGGACCAGGTTCTAGGCTCACAAAATGTCTCCCTCTGTGTGTAGTGAATGTTAGCTGTTCATCTAACATTCAATTATTATTAATTCCTGGTCCATGAAGTTTCTGGATGTCTAATATTAATATGTTTTTAAACTCTTTTTAGTTTTGTGGGTTTTTTTTTTTTTGTACCTCCTTGTACGAAAGGAAAATAATGATCAAGTGTCATGTTTAGGCTCATGGTGCAGATCACTGTCAAATGGAATTCAGAAATGAGATCCCCATCCAGTTGCTATTAGATAGTTTTATCACTGTCTTTACTCCCAGTATCTTTCTGAGCAAGAGCTTTTCGCAAGTTCTTCCATTGAAAGTTTTTCATATTAATAGAAATCTTAGGAATCTGCACTGAAATTAAAACTAAATTCCTGGTTGTCTATGAAGAACTTTCTGGAACATGGGGACAGGTAGCCCACGGAAGCTGTGGAGTCTCCTCCACCTTTGTAGATCTTCAAAACTTGACCAGAGATGGCCCTGAACAACCTTCTGTAACTTTGAAGTTGGCCATACTTTGAGCAAGGTGTTGGACCAGACAACGCCCAAACCTCACTTCTGATGTCCTATGATTCTGTAGTTCTAATTTTCCATTTTCATCAGTGATTTCTAGAACCAAATCTGCTAAGTTTCTGCTTTCATTGCCTTTAGGTGCTGCAGTCACACAGCACTGAAAACCTCCAGAAGAGCTGCAGCCAGCATACAAAGGGCTTGCAGGGTCTCATATGTCAGATGTGGGAGACTTACACAGTGTTGTCATGGAAACAGTAACTTCTAGGTAAAAGCTGCAGTAAGCCCAACCTTTAGGTTTGCTATCGACATACAATGGTAGGATGACTTAAACACAGGAATGAGGGGAAGGCTATCATTTGCCACCTTGTGATACTCCCAGATTGAAAAGAGAGTCTTGTGAATGTCTGTGGTGATCTGTTCCCATGATTAACAGGGAAGTAAAAAATAGCAAGAGCCCACACTGACATTAAAAATAGAAATGCTTTCCTGATCTCCAATGATGGGAAAGTACAAAGAAATCAAGTACAAAGAAAGTACAAAGAAAGAAGTTCATGGTAACATAAAAGAGATTTAGATGAAATTTCCCAATTTTAGAAGTAAAATAAAGCAGACTTGTGGTTCATTAAATTAATGGTTAATTGAAAGTGGGTCAATCATTTCCATGGGTAGGTCTAAAACACTCAGGACCAATGCAGAGTGCTCCAGAAGTATGCTGCAGCCATGTTCTTATAGCTCTGTGGGAAACGAGAGCTCAGGACCACTCCAAAAATACCCAGTTAGGTGGTACTGAACTTTGAAAAGTGACCATTAAGCAAACAAAATCATCATGGTGTGTTTCTGCACCCGAAACACAGCCCCAGTTCTGAGTTTTCTCTATTTTATTTTACTTTTTTTTAATGTTGCACAAAATCTTCCTTGTTTTTTTTTTTTTGATTTGGGTTTGGTTTTTCCCCCCAACCACTTTGGAGCTTCCCAATGTTTTCCCTGAGCCTGTTCACCTGCTCTGGTGGCCTCCATGTATTTTCATGAAGCCTTCCGCTACAGCAAATGGAATGTTCACTGGCCACCAACTGGTATAAAAACCTGCCTGGTTCTTCTAGCTAAAAGTAGATGCATATAGTGAAATGTATGGAAGAAAGTAACCTATAACAATATAACTGTCAGATGATATACTCTGTGTTTCTTTTCAAGCTGCCATAAGGGTATGCAAGACTCTGGGTGCTAGAAATCAAGTTTCAGAACATAAACTTGCTTAAGAGCTGTTTTATGGTAGTGGATCAATACTTGTTTAATGCCCAGGACTGGGTGTGAGGTAAGATTTCCACCTTTCAGCCTGTCATGGAGCATCTTGGAAAGAGAGAAGAAAACCATCTCTACTATCATCACAAGGAGTTAAGCTTGAATGTGTATTCATTGCTGTTAGTCTTTTCAAGAAAGAAATTGTTTTTAAAGTCACCTTTAGACCTTGTCTGATTTTAAGAAAGAGATAGAAAATAGTTCCCAGTAAAAATAACTGCAGAGGAAAGGTATCTTTGAGAAAAGATTGTTTGTTCAGCTTTGTTTTAGTTCAAAAAAGTAAATTTGTCATCTGCAATGGCATTAAAGGTCTCTAGGATGAAGTGCAGAGCTATTAATCAGATTTATGTGGAGAGACTATTCTACCTTCAGAGTAGCCTTGGTGAAATCAATAGGGATTTTCAGATACTTCCATGCTTCAGTAGTCTGTGAGACTCAGTATCAGCTACTGGGCAAAGAGTGCGTACCATGGGGTATCTACAGCTTAGCAGTCAGGCATATAAACACAATAAGAAATTGATGTATATATTGCAGTACTGGAAAGCAGTCTCCTTTTCATGGAAATTAATGAACACTGAGATCAAGACAGTAAAAATGCAGATATTCCTCAGCTGAAAATAAGGCAAAAATTTATATTTGCAGTCTGTTACAAATTTTTCTGTATAATTTACCTCAAGGACTCTGTTATAACTTCATGTAGTCAGCAGAGTCTTGCTTTTCAGGTTATTAGAGGATCCTGTATGACATAAGATATGTGGGATGCAGCTTGCTGTAGAAAAAGCATCTATTGAGTGCACTGCTGAAAGAATCAACTCTTAAGAATGATGTTTATGACTCTATCATAAACTTTCACCATACTTTATCAGGTGCTCCCTAAAAATCTACCTATATTGTCTTAAAGTCTGTGATTGAGTCTTATTGCTTTCAGGCACTGATATTGGACAAACCTTGTGTGCTGGAAATTACTTTTAGTAGATGCTGCTGCACACCTAAATCTGCAGGTGGCTATGCTTGTCTCCCCAAGTCTTCTGTCAAGCATCCCATGTTGCTGTGAGTCAACATTTGGAGGTTAGCTTGGTCAGGCTTCTTCCCAGCAGGGTCTGAGATGTGGTGAAGGCTGGGCAGATGGAGAGTGGATGCACTCCTGCTGGCAAACTGGATGCAAACAGTTGCTTATTTTTGGAACTCTGATCTTTAAGACACTGTCAACATAGCCTTTGAGTATTTTCTGGCTTATCTTCATTCATTTGCTGCCTTGCTGTAAATTCTCACATGTATTTCTGTCTGCTGTCCTCATTTCAGATCCCTCAGATTGTTACTTTTACCAGTGAATGTTGTAGTTTTCATCACTCATCACTGGGCTAAAGTTCTGTAATCAGTTGCAATTGCACGGGCTTGAATCAATGGTGCTGAAAGTATTATAGCTTTAAAACACAAATCTGAGTCCAGATATTTCAAATCTGCCACTTCTGGCAGGACAGAGCTTGTCACATAGAATCGTAGAATAGTTAGGGCTGGAAAGGTCCTTAAGATCATCCAGTTCCAACCCCCCTGTTATGGGCATGTGAGATGTAATGGAGTGCAAGGGATCAAGGTCAAAATGACAGTGCACAAGGCCGGGTTGGACATAGCCTTGGGTGACATGGTTTAGTGGAAGGTGACCCTGCCCATGGCAGGGGGGTTGGAACTAGATGATCTTAAGGTCCTTTCCAACCCTAACTATTCTATGATTCTATGATTCCATGAAATGTATCATGTTGTGACAACTAGTCATAGAACAGAATCAGGTCCATGGAGCTTCTTTTTAACCTTTGCATGATACATAAACAGATCTTATTCTATATACATATATATATCCTATGTATATCCTACACATTCATTTTATAGGCAAAAAAATATGTATTTTATGTGTATAATTGCTAAACTTTAAATTAACTTCAGTATCTCTATAGTTATGAGTTAGATTGCTTATTTTGATTTCTTTCACTTAATCTGGGAGTGTGTCCTTTAATAATGAGCTAATGAGTGCAGTCATCCTAAACTCATGCCAGAAAAAACATTATACTACAGTGCTATATCATGTGTTACATTCATTATCTGACTGAAAGGCTGGACTCCTCCACACAATTATAGTGAGGTCGAGCATAAAATTGTGTAAATGTGTGTACTTGTAATAGGAATGTGCTTTAAGGGTTAGATCTCTTTAAACAAAGACAGGAATTATCTCATTTATTTTGCCAAATTTTGATCTCTCTTTAAAACAGATCAACATCTAGCAGAGCATATCCATGGCAGCTATCATAATAAACTCCATCTTAAAACAGTGAGGCAGTATGCAAGGTCTGTTCTGAATCTGGATAAGAGAATAAGCAGCAGGAGACAACGGATAACAATGGTTAACTATAAGGCAAACAAAACTATACAGTAAAGGAAGTCATAATATTACAAATCGACTGCAAATGTTCAGCGTATTTTTTAAATATAGAAAATAAATTAGAAATTAGAAAAGCATGTTTTGGCTTGTTTTGCTATCCTGAACATTTGTAGTTGATTTCTACGTGTTGAGGTTGTTTTTTGTTTAGTTGAATGGGATCTGTATTCTCCTAGGAATGTCCGATGTCTTGGCAAAGGTATAAAGGTATAAAGGTACTTGGGGCAGGAAGGCTGAAGAAACGAGACTGGGGTTTGGTGTATGCACATGTATGTTGAAAAAATGTGGGAAACCATCTGTGCAATGGGATGCCTTTCGTGTTGTACACATGAAGCAACGATATTTCTGTAAAGTCAGCATCAGGAAAAGAAGCCCTTGAGGTTCAAGTGCAAAGAAGTCAACAGCAATGAAGTCAGAGAGCAGTTACTGAATCCAAAGGGATATTTCTCTCTCTAACTGAACTTAGTAGCTGTGCACAAGCTGAAGGAAAGGTTTCTTCTTGTTTGTGATCGCTCTGAGCATTCAATTACCAGTCTGCACATCTGCAAAGCAGTTGCAATAAAATTTTTCAACCATCTCATAGAAAGGCAACTATGTTCATAGCTGAATCTGAATAAGCTTTGTTTGGCTACATTTTGTCCTGATGGATATCTAGGGTGTTGGTAAGGTTTCTCATAATGCATGTTTAATGAAAGGATGCAATCTGTCTCCTATAGGCTACATTTATACTAGTCGGTTGCACGGGGATGAACCAGTGCAATCTAGTAGTGCCCAGGGGATTTCTGTTTACTGAAACTAGCTCTGCATTTGGATGGGGCTCTTCTGTGTTGGTTGGCCTGGATGCCAGAAACTAAACCGAGCTGGTGGTAGAATTCATACTTATTTAAAGAGATCTGCTTGCATGAATTCATCATCCTTTGCAATCCAACATCTATTCTCACGGTACAGTTATCAGTGAAATACAGAGGCTATGGTCTTATCACAAGCCACAGGTATGTACTCAACCTGCCTGCAGTCCTCAGGAGGATGACAATTGTGTGACACTTGACAAAACCCATCAAAGACAGCATTTGAGGTTTCTGGGTTTCCCCAGGGGTGCAGACCTGTGGAGGAATGGATTCCTGCAATAGCTTTGCTCTTCACACGCCCCAAGAGTAAAAAGATGTCAATTTAGGACTGAGTCAGACTTGCGTGACTTAGATGAGAACTGTGTTGCGTGTGTTGTGAATTTGTTGGTGTGTTTAGAGACACGTTGGCATGTCAAGCTGTTAAATGAAAAGTGTGTTTTACTGCCATGATGTAGGGGAGCCTTAGAGAAGAGCAGTCAATCTCAATTAATGTGAAAAGGATCTTGGCTGTGTGTATATTGAAAAAGGTTTACTTTCTGCCATCAAAGTGCTCCCCAGCTGGATGTTGTTAATAAATAATCGTCTGTTTTCACTTACTGCCTTAAAGATCAAAATGTTCACGTTTTATGGGGAGTCAAAGTTAAGAGCAGGAAGAGCGAAAGATCTGAGTTACCACTCCTGGATACTGCAAGTCATAGTAAATAATCTGATGACAAGGAAGATAATTACTACAGTCATACACCAAAGGTCGAAGTTCTCTAACTGCTGCCTGCACTGGAGGGGTCTCTGTTTAAGAATTTCTTCAAAAATTCTGGATTTGGAATTTGACACTTGTATCTCTTGATAAAATATAATGATCTGTTTGTTAATCCTTTTGTTTAGAAACCCACCATACTAAAGAAAAAAACCTTATTGTATTTTAATTCACTGTATTTTATTTAGTTGAAAGCTATGTATCGTAGCACACCTAATCTGTGTTTCCTTTAACTAGAATAAAATCTAATCAGGAAAAGGGAAATAATGCAATTAACATTGGTCCACTTCATTACATTTCACACAAACAAACATACATTGTATTTATTTCATAGAACCTACTTGTTGTGAAAATTGTTTTTATCACAGCTAAAATATCCAAAGATGCCTGAAGAACTTAGGACTTAGATGCTCAAATCCCACTTGCTTTTCTCCATTTGCTTCTGCTTACTGCAGATGTTTTCCAGTGGAGAAAAGTCTGGGAAGTGTTTAGCAGAGAGCTCACCTCAGAAATGTTATGCTCATTTTTGTCTGCTCTTAGATTCCAGGGGTTCAGGACATGGAATGAATCTGAGCTTGGTTGATATTTCCAAGGTTTTATTCTGAAAGTCTTGAGCAATTCCTCCTTTTTTAGTATGCTGGCACTTTCTTTATGGGGAGCTGGCTTTCTAGACAGCTATTTAAGAACAGTTGTAAGAGTCACTCTGAGTCCATATTTGCACCTCTAAAAGAAATTATCTGAGCATTTAAGATGGAAATTAATAGTTAAAACCTGATTTTATCAGCTGAAATCAGAACTCTGAATGGTTTTCATTTCAGCTCAAAATTCATTTAAATTAGGTCCAGGCTTGGGCATTTGAGTTATAAACACTTCTTCATTTGCAGCTTAACTGATCTTTTGAGCAGATGAAAAAGTCTTATGAAAGACAGGCCTCAGCTAAGCTAAATGGTCAAGCAAAATGCCTGCCTTTAAGATGACCTTGCTTATATAGTCAAAGCTAATGCTTTTGTGCCAGCATGCTGACAGTGTAACTGGTATCTTGTGCACAGCCATAGAGTAGTTAGCATGCTTGGCTTGCTAACTAAGGAAGCTGGTCTAGGGTCCTTCCAGTAAAGCTGAAAGAATGGTGAGAGGACAAATAAGAGCAAAAAGCAGTGATTCCCCTAGTCTTGCCCACAAGCCCCTTCCCTTCCCACAAATTCCTCTGGTCTTTTAAAAACATATGATGTAATTTCTGATGAAATATTGTGTTTGGCTATAGGCTGTAGGTGTAAGTTTTTCCACAGAGTCGTCTGACTCACATGCCTGATTTGAACGCAGCTAGATGTAGGAACCTGGATGCCAAAACAGAGAGAAGGTCCTGCAAATGGGGGGCTGAGAATATGGTGTCAGCTAAAAATGTGTTGAAGACATGTCAGGTAGTATGAAGCTTAGGTTATTGCCATGGATTCAGCAGTAGCAGTCATTTTTCTCCCTCTTGGTAGCTGGTGCAGCACTGTGTTTTTGATTATGGGCTTTGGAACAGTACTGATAACACCAGTGTATATAGTTATGGCATAGAATGTTTTAGTTTGACCAAAAACTTTCTGAGTCTTACGCTTTGCCAAGGAGGAGGGGAAGCCAGGAGGAAGCAGAAACAGGACACCCGACCCAAACTGACCAAAGAGGTATTTCATACTACAGCATGTCATGCCCAGGATGCAAAAAAACGGAGGGCAGAGACCCGGAAGTGTGGGGTGCACTGCTTGATCAGGCTTGTTACAGGTGGTGAGCGATTGCATTCTTTCCTTGTATTTGCCTTGTCATTATTATTATTACTGGTGGTAGCAGTAGTGATTTGTGTTGTACCTTAGTTACTAAACTGTTCTTATCTCAACCTGTGGGAGTTGCATTCTTTCTATTCTCCTTCCCATCCCTCCGGGAGTAGGGGGAAGAAAGAGAGAGGAGTGAGTGAACAGAACTGCATGTTTGAGAGGCTTAAAATATGGCAGTTATAAAAGTGTACGTCTTATGATTACTTATCTCTCTATACATGGGCACAGTAGGTTGTCCCTCACCAGCAGTCACACATTGGAGATTAAGGATCTTCTTGGATGTTGGACTGCAGCTCAGACAGAACTGCATTCCACCCCCTGGATATCCCCTAACTGGGAGATTCATTACAGGCAGTAAACTGTTTAAGCTAATTAATAGGGGTGTACTTTTTGGTATACTTATGTAATGATTTGTAATCCTGAGTCTGGTACCTAGCAGGAATGCAGTTCACAGAATCATAGAATAGCCCATCTTGGAAGGGACCTTGAAAGATATCTGGTCCCACCTTTGCTACCCATTAAGGATTGCATTGGTCCCTGGCAGGGAGGATTTCAGCATGTTCTTGTAATGTTGATAAGCACGCTCAGAGGAGAAGGACCATTTTCTTCAAGGTTCATCTGTGATGTGAAGCATCTTTTGTTGCGAGTTCCAAGCCACAGGGAGCACTTATGTGCAGACTCTGCTCATCTCTACCAAGGCACAGCCCTGACTGGAGCTCCTCATACCCCTTCAGTCCTAGCTGGGAAAGAAGGGGCTGTGAATTGTCCACGTGGACCAAGGCACCACTTTCTTTCTTAATTTAAATTCTAGACTCCAATGTCCCATTTTTGATCAGACCCACAAAATGTATTAATCCACTGTAGAGAGACAGTATGCCTAGTTTTAAAAATGTAGAGGCTCAAATAAATATTTTCTTTTAGAGAAATGAAAGATTTCCCTGGGAATATATGCTTGTAAAATATCCAATCACTGGACTTGGTCTGCAATCATTTATATTCTTCTAGTAGCAAAGTGTTATTGTTTGTTGAGATTGCTCTGCCTGATAACCAAAGATGTGTTTTCAAAGCATTAACAAGGAGTTTATCTATTCTGATAAAAATGCCTTCAAAGCTCAAGGCTGTAAAATTCCTGTCTTGCAGAAAAGAAGATAATTCTGTTTCTGTCAAGAAGCAAGACCAAAATTCATATCTGATTTCAACAATAAGCTTTCAGATTTTGCAAAAGAGACTTTGTTTTACCAAATATTTATCTCAGAGATATGTAGTTAAAGAACACTTTAAAGAAAGCAGTTCTTGTATCATTGCTTCTGTGCACTGAGCAGGAAATCTTATCTGCCTTGTGTTTTGTTTTGTTTTGTTTTTTTCCTTCCAAAATTTTCCTACCACAAGCATTTAGTGTGCAAAAAGATCTCTGATGTTATTTATGTTTATTCAGACAAACTTCAATAGCTTTATGTTTGATTTTCCTAAAAAGAAATTTAAATTAGAAATTTATAGGACTATGGGCAAAATGTGGAGTCATTTCTTTGTAGTTCAATGTATGAAACGAGCTGGTGATCTCAGCTCAGTTCCTTGTTAAAAAAAAAAGGTTTGTCATTTAAAGCAATTAAAAACCTGGCATCTTTCACAAAGACCATGTTAAAGTTTGGAAATTAACAAATATAAGCCAAAACTATGTTGGAATATGCTAATTTTAATAATTCTTCTACATCAATTTCAGTTTGTATCAACCGTATGTAGTAGAACATTTGACTACTTTGAAAGCAGTTTGATTAATGCAAATTTTAATATGATTCTCTTCCAGCTTACCAACAGCCCTTTAGTTATTAAAATCATTGCTGATAAAAAATGTGAAACAGAAACCTATATGACCCTGATTTTACTGGTACACATTTTTAATAGAGATCAGTCACTTCAGTATTTAAAATCAGGCTGAAATAGAAGGATAAGGCATTTATAAAACAGCTATCAAACAGAAAATTGAATCACAGAAGTTTTGGGTAACACATATAAAAATTGGAAGGACTGAAGAAATTAATTGTGAATAACATTCCTACAGTAACGTTCAGTAAAATAAACAGACATTATATGCTGTTATCTTATATTCTAGAGTTGATATTTTTCCTTGAAGGTACGCTTGTAACCTACCTTCAATAAAAGCAAGTTCATTCAAGTTGGAAATTTCAAATGGCTTTTTTTAATTTAGACTACATAGTCTTTTGGCTGGTGAACTCTGGGCTGACTTTACTAGTAGTCTTCAGCTCTAATGCCTTGCTGCTCTCTACTTAAGCAAGGGGAAAGTCTTTCATCACTTTCCTTCATGATCATGGTTGTGTAGCATTGCCTCCATATAGCAAAGTTATGAAAGAGGTTGTGTGTGTTTTGTGCATATTTGTATCTTTTACTTTTTGTGAAATTGAATGGCAGGAAAAAGGACCAGTAATGTGAATCTGCAGTAACCAAAGTGAAAGCTTTAGATCAGATTTTAGGTGAATGATCTACTCTTTGGAGATGACAGCAAATGTTCCATGTTTAACCAGTTCTTGCACCATGATTTAAAAAACTTGTGTTTTAAAGATTTCTGTTGTTCCATAATACGTCTCAGAATTAATCTGGGTTATAAATTAAACAGTTTCCCATTTTAGTGGATCCTTAATCTGCTATATAGCAAACAGATCCTTGTTTTATTCAGAAATATAGGAATCTTCAGGTGTGTTCAAAAGAGTTACATAAAAATATTTTTAATAGACTTATCTATGGTGCTGATTAACATCAATCTGCTTATTTTAAATATCAGTAAGAAATTATAAACATGACAGAAACAGATAGTAATGGAACTGAATCTGTTTAAATCTATCTGGAAGAGATTAATAAATTGCAGATCATGACAATGCAGTGATTTTGTTATAGAACAGGGAACAAAGCTCCAATCTGATTTACATTCTAGATCTGGTTGACCTGTAAGACACATTTTTCTCCACATGATAATGTAGTGAATTTATACCAATCATAATTCCAAACATAACTATTCTGGCTATAAACAATTTAATTCAGTCAGGTACAACAGATCCTACTAATTTTTATTTTTCCAGGATAGGTTTTCTAAAAACATATACCTGTAAAAATATTCTTCTACATTTACTAAAGCAATATATAACACATCACCTCATATCAGTACCTTTCTCCAGCAAGATTTATCTTATGGACATTAATGGAATTGTACTATTGCCAAATAGACGTTAACTCAAACCAGTACCTATTCCTAAAATTCAACCTTTAAGCCTTCACATATTTTAAACAAGGAGGTTTGCCTTTGAGAAAGGCACACTGAGAATAGTGGTAAATCTTTCTGCATGCCATATGATATTGTGCATTTGTACCTTCAACCCTTATTTGAAAGACTTCTAAGTCGGTAGCAGTGCGCTATGCTAGTTAGCTGATTTTGAAAGGTCACAGATATTAAAGCTAGACAGAGGAAATCCAATCTCTTTCTAGTTTGTAATGGTTCACTGATGAGCACACCTGTCCATTTTCTGATTGAAGCAAGGATCTTGGTGATTTACACCTTTGTTTTTAAAGAAGTTTTCTCAACCAGTTTGGGTTTTTTTTTTGAGTTTTGGAGATTTTTGTTTTTTTGTTTTTTTTTTTTTTTTTCCAAAGCATCAATGCCCCAAATCTCACACACCAGGTGTGGCACAAGCCTGCATCTTTAGTCCTGCTCACAGGAATCTCTTGTAACGTTCCCTGTCTTTGTTTCGAGACTTCTTATCACCCAGGGATGGTGAAGAGCCCTGGTGTGCAGCCCCCACTTACCCCTCAGCTGGAAAACTCTTCATGGAGCAGTGGGCACAGACATGTTGACGTACTTTATGGACCCGTGCCCTGTCTGTGGGCAGGGTGAGACCATGTTAGTGTGTAGGTGCACTCAAATGGCACTGACATTGCCTTCCTCTTACAACTCCACCTAGGACCTTCTCATGGCCAGCGCCAATGCTGTAAGTGATCCCAGCAGTCATGCCCCCTCAGTTCTCTTCTTGAATCAACAGACGCAGTACAGTGACGTGGTGCTTGCTTTTCTCCTCTGTGCCCCTTGGACCCACATCTGAACCTTCAGCCCTCACACTGTTCATTAATTGTCCTCCTAGATTGATTGATTGGCTCACAAGCCATTTACCAACTGGGAATGGATAATAGCTGTTGTTAGGACAGGAAGGAAATGTTCAGTTGATGCCAGGTACATATTGAGCTGTGATTCCGTCCTGATGCCAGCCTTCAAGGTGTTGGAGGACACCAGTGGGACTCAAGCTGTAGAGGTCATTGCTTCCTTTCATGACAAACAGAGAACAAAACTCCCAAAACAGTAGCTGCTACCTCTATCCTTCCCACTACATATGACAGCCATGGCAGCAATAAGCTTGACTTTTCCTTCACCTAGTACTATGTAAAAGAATATGTTATACTCAATAAATCATGGATTTATGTTCTGCCAACAGCATAAGCAGAATTCTCAAAGCTACTTTTCTCTGATTCTTTGCTACAATGGTATGCTGAATTCATGGCATAAAAGTACAGCATTCCTATGACTCTTTCAAACCTTATCAAATACCATTAAATTGTGCTATAGAATATTCCTACTGCTACATGAATAAGTGGGTGCCTGCCTGCCTGTAGAAAATTACAGGGGTATGGCAGGAGCTGGTAAGTAGAAACCATTTAAGATCAGCTGAAAGGCACTACAACAGCTGGCTTTGCTGGAGCTGTGCACATGATCCCATGCTGACATTATCACACATCTGGTTGGTAGGTATGCAAGTTTGCAGTACGATTTTGAGACATTTTGAACCAGAAGGAGGGTTTGAAGAGAAGGAAAACCTGTAGATCTGGGAAGGATTTATCTGTCAGGGGTTGTTAAAATGTGTTTCTGCAATTCTACCCTTCCAAGGGAATGAGATTTACCGCTGCATTTGAATCAAAGTCTCACTTGTGCCCAATATCACAAAATTCTTTGTCCTTGTGTTATTCAGTGGAGTATGACCCTAAGCCCCTCCTACGTGTGTTGCCACAAGGCCCAGATCAGCATCCTTACTGCTCTGTATGTTCTGCAAACATCTCTGAGGAGCTCCAGGGCTGCCCAGGGCAAAATCTCA
The DNA here is from genome assembly GCA_032466535.1 of Forpus xanthops. NCBI lineage: Eukaryota > Metazoa > Chordata > Aves > Psittaciformes > Psittacidae > Forpus > Forpus xanthops. The sequence goes on from JASSUY010016932.1 coordinate 22,798, forward strand.
TTTCTAAGCTTTGTCCCCAAGCCCAGACATCCTCTTATCTCTGAGACCTCCCTGAACATACTGGTCCTTTATTATCTCAGGAAGAGCCCCTGGTCCCTGAACCATATTTTAACATCCCAGAGATGGAATAGGATTAATTTTGTCAGCGCTGAATAGAAACCATGAGTCATAAAGCACACTTGGCCTTATACAGGAGCAGACTGCTCTATTCACAGAGAAGTGCACGTTCCAGGAGAAAAACATAAAAGTGTAAAAAAGCAGCTATGAAATAAAATTATGTTCTATTAAGAAACAGGACAAAAAGTTTTGCTTAATATCTTAAGCACAGGCATGGGTTTGCTATTTTCTCTGAACCAGTCAAGTTTTTGTGTGCCTGTGTCGGAGATTAACAGTTTTCTGCCTTGGCCAAATGCAGAGAGCAGAGCAGCTTCTTGAGAAACAAGTTGTGCTTGCGGCACTCAAGTGTTCCTCTGCTTCCCCCAAAACAACTTTTATGTGAAGACTGGGATTTTGAAAGCCATTCAGAGCTGGCCTGACTCTTCTAAATGTCACAGGGAGTGCTGGAAGCTGCTGCTTCTGCGGTTAGCCGGCGACACATACGGGCTTTGGAAACTCTGTATAACAGCACAGAGTTCCACATCAATCAAAACCAAATGCAGTGTCCTGAGAAAAGTTTCAAAGGTTGGACTGATCTTCTGTGTCAGAGCTGAGTGTCACTCAGATGCAGTAGGCATAATGTGGTGCAGGCCCTGTCCTCTCCCCAGGAGCACAGAAGGGCTGGCAGACTCCTTCGTGCATTGCAGATGAAATCATGACCCCATTGACGTTAATGGGAGTCATGCCACTGGCTGAGATGTCGCCAGTATTTACCCTCTGTGACTCTATGCCATCCAAAATTGGATATGCACCAAAGAGTCTCTCCATTTTATTACTTGGAATTCCATGTAATGCTTTTGTTCTGCTTCGTTCTCAGCACATCTTTCCGATCTTCGTTTTCCTGTGGCTTTTGAATTTCCTAGCATTGCACCACTTTGTATCTGTATCTGCATTTGTATGTGTGTTTTCATAGTCCATTCTGTCACTTACTGAAAAGGATTTTGTAAAAAAAATACAGGAATTTTAATCAGGTGTCATGGTTTAAGGCCCTCACGCAGTTCTGTTCACTCACTCCCCCCTCTTTCTTCCCCAGTCCCAGGGGGATGAGGAGGGGAATTGAAAGAATGCAACTCCCACAGGTTGAGATAAGAACAGTTTAGTGACTAAGGTATAACATAAATTACTACTGCTACCACTAATAATAATAATGACAAGGCAAATACAAGGAAAGAATACAAGAGCTCACCAACTAATTTCCACCCAGCCCAGCCAAGCAGTGTACCCCATCACCTCATACCAAGTCTGACCACACAGTGCCCCCCCCCATTCCAGATCTCTGCTCTCCATCTCTACATCCCGGACATGACGTGCTGTGGTATGGAATACCTCTTTGGTCAGTTTGGGTCAGGCGCCCTGTCTCTGCTTCCTCCCGGCTTCCCCTCCTCCCTGGCAGATCATGAGGCTCAGAAAGTCCTTGGCCAGCCCAAACACTCTAAGCCATAACTATAAACACTGGTGTTATCAGCACTGTTCCCAAGCCGAAAATCAAAACACAGTGCTGCACCAGATACCACGAAAAAGAGAAAAATGACTGCTGCTTCTGTCAACAGGATAAAAGATATTTTAGGAAATAGAGGATAAAATATCTTCTTGAAGAGTATTTTCATTTTTGGTCATTGTTCATCTCAAAATCATTCAGTCTGAGAAGGCCACCCAACATGAATTAAAACAATCGTCCAGAAGGAATTCCTTATTCATCAGGTAGAGAGTTTTAAACTCCTGCTGCAGGTGGAATGATGGTTTAGATTGAAATGCAAGAATCAAACAGGGAGTTTGTTTTTTTTCCCCAAAAGTGACAGCTAAAAAAGAAACAAAAAATCCCCCAAAAGTAGACAGAAACCCTTTTCTTCCTCTAGCATGGTCTGCCCTATTGAGGAGCCAAAGGAACAATTAGTGTTTTTCTTCTTGTCATTAATTTGCTGTGAGTTAGGTTATCTCTTTGGAGGGATCTCTTATGCATTAGGGACAAATGTTGCCTGTGAGAAAAGATGGTTTGTTGAAGGGAGGGGAGCTTTCCCAGAACACACTGAACTTTTCAGAGATCAAAGCTGCTTGCAGGGTGCCAGCTCAGGTGAATGAAGTCTGATCTTACCCTCCAGAAAGTTGTGGTCATTTTTGAAGAACAAATATTTATATCACAAATATATATGAGGCACCTGGCCTCGTCTAAGTGGATGAAGTGCAAAGAACTATTCGCACTCTTGCCAAAGATAGCATCTGAAGCACATTATGTATAAGCGCCTAAGAAGAATGCCTTCACACATCTCATTGATCTATTGCAAAGAGGGCATGCGAGGAGATGAGGATTGTTTATTTCTTATTGTTTATTTAATTGGACACAAGAGATGTTCAATGCCTTTCTCTTGCCCTAATTTTATAGTTATAATGGCAAACAAACTGAGGAAAAATATAGCCTAGCCTATTGCAGGCTTCTTTCCTGAATTGGAAGGTACATGAAATAATTTATGCCTTCTCTGTCTCAAAAGACTATGGAAAAAATGCCACATGTAATAGACCATGCAAAACTAGTATCAATCTTCTAAATCATCAAGGCTCTTTTACTTACATTTTTAATACTGTGAGACAAAAAACTTCCAGGGAAAAATATAGTGAGTTAGTATAATCTGTTACTCAGAAGGAATATGAGCATTTTAATTACATGCAGAAATGGTTTAGCAATGCTTGTTAATAATTTCAGTGCATTACTCAAATGTAAAGTAATATTTGAAAGATACTGTAAATAGCTTTAATAAAGTAATGAAGTGAGTTTTAGTTGTCTTGATATGCATATTTATTAGAAAAATTCTAGCTGAAAATGAATTTTCAGAGTGAAGGGTAGAGAGGGAAAAGGTTAAAATTAGGAAATGTGGAAGTGTGTTGTCTCAACATCCCGAATAAGAATAATCTTCCTTAGGGGAACTGCAGGTTCCTGGTTTTCTTCTTCTCATCCCACTTGCTGCAATTGCATAATGGGGTCCCTCAACCACTTCCTTTCCTGTTGCCTTCATTACACCCTGGAATTTAAAGCATTAGTGATTGTTCAAAGCATCTTGAAGAAAGTTACAGTTAGCCTATAGATTAAGTCACATACCTCTGCAATCCCTTAATCGTTTGGGGTTTTTTTTGCCTTAGTAAAACGGGAAAAAGGAAAGCTTGTTTGAAAAAAATTTGTTGTATTTGAGGACTTTAAATTCTAAGTCCTAACTTAATGAGGGAAACTGTAATGACTTGTTCTGTTGCAGTTAATGTTAGGTTACACTTGTCGACTTCCCTTTGCCTAGTAAAATCCCTCCAGACTGGCCTGTAGTCTTTGTGTACAGGGATTGTCACACTTTGTTTCCTCATCTCCCTCTGGCAGTGTCTGCTGAAGAAAGGCAGTGGTGGTTCCTGGTGTCAGTGTTCATACAGAGGGGTGACAGACTGCAGTACCAGTACCACCAGTTTGCAGGCAGAAGGTTCTAACTGAGAGATGGAGTGATGCAGGAGCCAGAGAAGTGTGGTTATACTTTCCTCCCTTCCTGCCTCTCCTCCAGCATCACCAAACCTCCCCATGTTGCACTCTGCTGTTTTTTTCCTGGCTTCCCTCTATCCAGCCTTAACTCTGCTCTTCTCCAGCTGGTCTCAGGGTCCTGTTCCCACTTTTCCTTCTCTGCCTTTTTTTTTTACTTCATCTTGAGCATCCTGGCTCATCAGGCAACCCATTTATGATCAGAAAACAATGCTGTCTGTAGTCTTACCCTGCCACAGAGGTGAAGTCCTTTAACGTCCAGCTTAGTAATGATCAGACTCAGATTTTTTTGATTGGTTGTTTGTTTACTATATCTCCTAAAGTATATGTGGGAAGACACTGATGAATGTTCTGGTTCTATGACAAAAAAGAACCATTTTTTCCCAGGTATTTGACACAAGATGTTCTTGCGATATATGTGCAATGAGTAAAATTTTGCATCTGTGTAGACACTGTAAATTCCTCTTTTATTTCCTGTGGAGTGTTACAGAGCGATACGCTTAGTATTCTCTTCATAACATTACCTAGTACCCAAAATATGAGTTGGAAGACACTGTCAAGCACCATTAAAAAATTGAGGTATGTTTAAATAATGTCAAAAATATATTTGTGTGTTAGGAGACTATGACGAGGTCTCTTTTTCCATAGAAAGCAGTGAAATCTCAGGGAACAGCAGTGCCAAGGCACAGCTGGTCCCTGGAAAGCCTGCACAACTCCTTATCAGAAGTGAAGCAAGCCAGTTTAGCACATCATTGCCTTCTGTGTCCCAGATGACAGTGACACTATTTTAAACCTTGTGCAATTAGGTAGAAACTGAAAACCAACTTGTGACAGACTGATTATACTGCTCCTTGCCAAGACTTTAAAGATATGTGGGGAGTAGTTTTAGAAATTATATATGTGAGTTGCACTTAAACCCGTTCGCAAGCCTGAAAGGATGTTTGGAGTTACAGTTTAAAAACAGTGGGATTTAGTGCAACAGGTTTTGGCAAATGAATCACTACAGTTCCTACAGCTGACAAATTAATGTGGACCCGACAGACTAATGTGTACCATGTGTTTATTTTGGCACTAAATGTGGAAAAATTATTTAGAGAAAAATTGCATTATTCAACAGATTTCTTGTTATGTTTTGTTTTGTGTTTTTTCCTTCCTTTAATTCAAATCACAAAGGTAAGGTTCTGAAAGACCTTCTGATTGGTACCATATTTATCATGTTATAATAAACTAACAATACCATTACATGATATTTTATGTATTAGGCTATCTGATCATAGAAATTCTCTCACTACTAAAATGGAATAACACTTCCCCAAATTCCATCTTGTAGGATCTCTCTCTCTCTACAGGTTGGGTTAGAGCAGCTCTTTGTACTTCTTCAAATTGCCTCAATTCTTTCGTGACCATGTCTACATACCACAGAAGCTTAAGGTTATTCTTGTACACGAGATTTTAAATTAAATTGGATATGTCTCAGGAAAAAAAAAATAAATTCCAACCTAATTGTGAGAATGAGTTTATTCTGTGTGTGACATTCTATGAATTTCAACTAATTTTGCTAAGCAGGAAGTAGATTTCATGACACTAATGCTTTTCGTTCCTAAGATTTCTGACAGATAGTATCTTGAAATTCTTGTTGGCTTTCCCAACCCTGCTGGGTTTCTTTTTTGTTTTGTTTGTTTTTGCTTTCTTATTTTATTAAAAAAAAAGACCTTGAAAAGGTTCTGATTAAATGGTAACCAAATAGCAAGACTTTTCCATCTGCAGAGAATTTAAAATTAGTTTTCATTACTGGTTTGGAAAGTATGTCACAGAGGATTGGGAGAAGTGAAGGAAGGTGAGTGACCTCGAATGACCATCAGCCCTGCACTCCCTTCTTTGTGTCCTCCTTCCTCTAAGCCCAGCAGCTGGCAACATCCATAGAAACACTGTCCTGCCATCATTTATTTGGATTCTTACAAACGTGACCTTTACTTCCCACTATCGAGCATGGAGAGGATCTCTAGTGTCAGAAGGGGTCTGTCTATTCTCTGCTTCTTCTCAGGATTCTTAATAGAGTTAAGGGCCAACAGTGAATACTTAGGGAAAGATTATGAAAAATTAGTTAAGTGCAGAGCAGGCTTTTGCCCCACAACTTCAAACTTACAAATTGCCATCAGTCCAGGGCCTCCATCAGAATCTCTCCCTGCTTTTTTTTAAATCCTTGTTTTATTTCTTTCTTGACTTAACTCTCATGGTGGCAACAAGCAACTTGTTGTTAGACACAATGGAACAGTCGTCTTCCTGTGAGGTAATGGTTAGAATAACCAACTCCATAAAGCCCAAGAAGACTCAGATGAAGGTAACATCCAGTATTTTATTTGCATTGAGTTTGAGGCAGAGAGCCAACATGGAAATGCAGATCACAGGAGTGCCTTTGGTTGTCAGAGAAAGAATAGACTTTTCTGAGCATCATGGTGGCAGCTTAAGATCTATCACTGTGCAAGAGGATGTCTGAATATGTTCATTTCCAAAGGCTGGTTTCAGTCAAACCTTTCACAGCCTTGTAACAATTTTGTCTAATTTAATTTCCTTTTGTTTGATACAATTTCCTCTCTTTTAATTTAATTTCCTATGTAGTGCTTTAATAGAAGATGAAAAGTAAAAATGGAAACAAAATATCAAGAACAGGGACAAAAGGAAGACATCCAAACATATATCCAGGCCCTTATGATTAAGTAACGATTATGATTAAGCTATAACTAATGTATTTGGTAAGATTACGGACAGGCAAATATCGTGTTTTGCATCTCTATTTCTGTGTCTCTGGCTATGAAGTTATAATGTCTGTGTTTTATGGGGACATGAAAGAAATGCTTGCTCTGTAAATCACTGTAGCTTTATCCAAAGTAATGAGTCTCTGACTGATGAATCAATGTCACAAGCACATCCCACAAGGAAAAAATGATCTTGCCCACATTTGTGCCTAACTCATTGTTTTGGCAACTCCAGCTGCTTCTGGGACAGTGCTGATCACAAAAAAAAAGAGGGGGTTACAAGTGCCCCTTTTAGCACTGCTCTGAGAGGCAAAACCATACCACAGCTAGACAAAACCAAATTCTAATTTGTTAACACAATAAGACAGTAGCTGTAAAGACAAAAACAACCAAATAAACCCTCCCTCTTTGGTATTTTCTATAGGCATTAGAAAATGTTTAAACTTCAAAAGAAAGATAAACTGAGACATTTAGATATGTAAAGCATCTGATTTGAGAAAGTGTCTTCCTCAGGATCCACCAGATTTGCAATACTGAAAAATAAGAAAATATTTTCAGTCACTACCTGGCTTTCAGCTCTCGAATTTCTCTTCCCCTTTGGTTTTTCTAGGACATAATTAAAATAGATTTAAATGGCAATTAACAACTGTCTGTAGGAATGCTTGAAACAATGTAAGTATCAGGTGTTATTTGTAAGAACTTATTGCCTGTGACTATAAGGCTTATGGGAGTGTTTAGAGCAATTTTTGTCTTTTAATTTTGTAGCCTGGTCACAACACTGGTCAATTAATTTGGGATCATAAAAATTAAGACAACTTTAAGGCCTTGGTTAGAGTTATTTGGTGAAATTTTATTTAAACCACCCTTCTGCTGAAATCAAAACTTCTACACCAACTTTGACCATTTTTTCCTTGGGCAGAAGTTAATATAAAGATATCATATTATTACTCCCTGGATTAAGTCTTTCTTTTAAATTCTGTTTATAGGGAGAGGAAATATATTGATGTGAAAAAAAAAACATAAACTGGCAACGGTAAGTATCAGTGTTCTTGTGTTCCAGAAATTGTTCTTGTCTCTGACAAGGAGGATGACAATTTGAAATGCAGTTGGAAGGGTATAGATGATTCAGTAATTAAAATGAGTGTGATTATACCAGAAGCTACTCATGCTGCCATTTGTGACAAAAATAATTGGCTGCGGAAAAGAATGTCTTGACATTAAAGAGCTCTTTGCAATATATATGATTTTTTTTTTTTTCCCTAGGAATTCAGCGTAGCTGGCTGCACAAATAAAGGTTCAAAATTCTGAGAGGAGTGGAAAATATAAGGAGCTATAGAGACAGCTTTTGGGCATATGTCTGTGCATGTTTCTGTTGGTAATATTTTCATGCTGTTACAGATGGAAGGAAGCATCTGCTAAACACACAAGAAGCAAAAAAAGGCTGATGTTGACAAGTTCACCCAAGACCATTAATGATAATTTATTGCTTTAACAACATAGCCCTGAATGTGGGGCAGGGCAGAATTACATCACCTACAGTGCAGCATCTGAAAGATTTTGCTTCTTGATGCACAACTCCTAAAGGCATTTCTCCCTGGGAAGGAAGGTTGGTATGGAGTTTCCCTTGTGGCATGGTGGTCCAGCTTCCCTGGCATATGTGGTCGGCGTGAGTCATGTCCTAGGTTTCCATGGAGAAAGTGCAGAAGCTATTCTTCTGAATTGCTCTTGTGAAAATCTGTGAAGCTAATACAAGCTGCCAGTTTGCCCAGGCACAGTGGGTTAACAGCTAGCAGAAGATTACATGTCAACTTGACAGCCTACTCATAACCTTTCATTTATACAAACACTGCAAACAGGAGGCCAGATTCTTACGTGATATCAGTCTACACATTTATATATCTCCACTCATTGTCAAGGTCTTGCACGCAGCGCAGATTGTCTTGATATTTATTTCTTTTCATTTCCAGTGGTTAGGGCGTTGCTTGCAGTCAGATTTGACTAGTGTCTTACTAGTTTTTCCCCTTTTGCTGCTTACCCTTCAGTTGATTTTCCAGCTCAACAACAAGCTGAAACAAGAAGACTTGAGTTGCAAATGGGTTTGAGTAGCCTGGAAATGTGAACAACAGCTGATCGCCAATTAAAGACTGCTTGAGCTTGTCTGTGGACATTCAGTCTTAGTTTTCTTGCTCAGACTGGTTGAACATGATCCACACACAAGTGGCATAAAAAAAAAGAGAAATAAGAAAAACTAAATGGAATATTTTTAAAAATTCTTTAGGAACTGTAGGGAAATGACATGACTGCCAAGAAAGCTTTATTAAATAGCCATTAAACGTAAAAAGAAAAATATTCTTGTAGGAGTTTTGGCCCCAGTCAGCTCTGTGGACTTGGTAAGTGTACTAAATATTCTGGATTTCTTTTAGTTCTTTAGTTTTGTTCTAAAATCACTGTTTCATTTCAGAGCCAAAGACCTATGTGCTTGCTCAAGAATAAGTAGCTACAACTTGTATTTGAAGAGTCACTGAAGGATTTGTATTTGGTTCGGCAATTTTTTGCCCTTCGGTAAATGCCATAAAATGCAATTCTTCTCTACCAGTTCATTTTTTAGTGATATGTTGCCACAGGGAGCCTTGTAACATCACCAGTAGGACTTGGTGAGATACTGAGGTTGTTCCTCAATGTGCTTTATTATCTCTAACTATAAATGATTAGATTGTTTTAGTGGTCAAATATTTCATAGTGTAGGGAGGGGCTGAAGGTTTTCTGTGCATCTTCTGCTTTATTCAGTCTTTCTTTGACAAGGATAAACGTAAAGCTCATCTACACAAAGACCTAATGGCAGGCTTCTCAAAAGAAATATGTGTCCATTGACATACTTAATCCACTTTAAAAAGTGCATTTTCAAAGCCCATCGCTTGAGAAACTAACAGATCAGCTTGGGTAATTTTGGTGTGGAAGCTTATTGTAGTATTTCTGCCTCCAGCTGTCCACCTCATGCTTATGCAGGAAGCTATTAAATGATGATTCTTTTCTTTTGGTTGAAGTGGTTGATGCCGCATCATATTTTTCCTAACTCCCTACTTGACAGTAGGATGATAAACACTGGTAGGGTGGCAAAGCAAACAGCCAGGGGCTTTATCTTCTTAAACTGCTGCAGTGTATAAAATTCTCCAGATTTGCAAAAAATAGACATTTATCTTCCACAAAGCCACCCTCGTCTGCTGCAGGAAGAGGGTACTTCCTACCTACTCAGCTAAATGGCATTTACTTTTCAGAAATTCCTTAAATAATGAGTTGTTTTTTTTAACCTGAAGCAAACTTCTGTGGGTTTGGTTTGTTTTGATTCATGAAATGAAAAAATCAGCAAAGTATCAGACCTGCCCAAACAGCAGAAGTCTTGCTAGCGTGACATAAAAGCTGAGGTCAGGGTCTTGCACATGCTGAACAGTAGAAGCAGGAAATCCTCCCTAAAACACGTTCAATGGATTTCTGTTGGCTGAATGAAACCAGCTCTCAGTGTAATCCAACCTTTCCAAATCCTATGAATTGCTATGAAATTACTCTAAAAAAATGTATTGCAATTACACATGGGCATGGCTCCACAGGAAGTTTTGGGTTTTTTTTTTTTTTTCCTTCATTAGGAACTCTGTTCTAGAGGCAGAAATTGGTTCTTTTTTGGCACTGAGGGATTTTTTCCTGCCACTCTCTCTTCTGTCATTCTATGATCTAGCTACTTGGGAAGACAGAGCATAGTGCAATTTGTCAAAACAAAACAGCACATATTTTAGTTTTCCATGTTAAAATTCATTGAAGTTCAGCAGCTGGTACTTGAGTTGTGATCAAAGCAGAGACGGGTAGACCATTACAGCTGGGAAACAGTAAGTATCCAAAGACAAACTTATCCCTACCTTGTGTGGGAATGCAAGTAAACTCAGGGCAAAATACTGATCTCAGTTGAAACTTTACCACCTTAATTCTGTTTTGATGCTCCACATGTTTTTATTGGCTCAGTATAGAAATGTTAAATTTTAAGTGCTTTGCGTAGCTAGTTATTGCTTGTTTACACAACAAAATGAAGATATACTTGTAGCATGAACAAGAGTGTAAGCCCTTTGAGGCCCAAGGATACCACACGTCTGCAGTCAGTGCTAACATATATCCCAGCATGTCTTCATTACCATCATTATGCCTGCTAGCTAAGCTTTGATGGGTTTGGTCTGTTTGCAGTAGAGTTGCCAGATATGGAAGAATAGAGGCATTTTTGTTGCTCAGACTTGTTCTAAAGAAATTTAATCTAGTCCAGACAGCACCACTGGGTCATCTCACCTGATTTCAGCTATTTAATAGTTAGGCAGCAAGTTGAACTGGTCAACTAATAGCCCCTGGAGAAGGATGGCCATTTGCAGAGAATGACTTGTCCTGGCCTGTTCCTATAGTGAATCATTTTCTGTAGGCAACCACCTCCTCCTGTTGAGTGTTGAGTGGTCTAGATGGCTAGTGTAGATGATGACTGTAACATTTCAGCAAGATGAATCCCTCCAAATAATTTTTATCTACTCCAACAATGTTCCCATCTCAAGGTGCACTGTGTATAGCCAGTATCTGAAGAACTGACTAGAGGAACTGTGAACACAGATAGTAAGTTACTCTCTTAAAGCCTTCTTCAGCCTGACTAGAGAATAGGGCTTGTCTTATGCTTTCATTCTCCTTATTTGGTATAATTAACCTTAAGAGGCCTTTTTCCCAATGGGTCTTTATGAATCATGCACAAAAGGGAATAATATCACTACTTTTCATTCATGCTTATACAGCGATCTATGAGCCACAGGGGGAGAATTAAATACACGTTAAGACCAGCAAGAATTAAAGTTCAGAGCCTTGTGTGTTTTGGCATTATGGCTGCAAATAAGAAGACAGCCCTTGCCCCAGGGACTTTAAGCGATTTGTCAATAGATGGCGAATGTCTTCTGGAAGTGACCGAGGTATGAAATGGACAAGTCCTAGTGAGCAGATTCACACAAAGCCCAAACTTCATTTTATTAGACTAGTGCCATGCTGCCTCAGTTATGGTGACTCACAATGTTTTCTTGTACCGTGAACAGAACAAACCAACCTAAAGTTTGAAAATGTTTGACTTCTCTGAACTTGTTAGACATGTAGTTATTTTCTGCTCTGAGAAGATGGGGAAAACAAAAAACAGTCAGCACCCCAGCATGTAATGCTTCTATTCAGAAACAAGCAATAGTTTGCCCGTTGCTTCAAAGATCATTTGTCATGATTTTTTTTTCCCTTCCAGCTAGCTCTAATGCTGAACATGGGGGAATTGAATTGTTTGTTGGCTTTGAGTATTTCTTCATGAAAGCTTTCTAACACATGAAAGGATTTAGTTTCAAAATGCTGATTTCGTAGACTGCTAACAAAGGTATTTTTTTTCCTCCACTTCTTGTTGGGATTTTTTCTATAAAAAAAAATCACAGAAGAGGGGATAATTTTTACGTAAAAGCTGCTACTTGTAGGAGACCTTTATATGCTTAGCAGTTTAAAAGAAAAGCTGAAACATTTAACACACAGCAATGCCCTTCACGTGAAAATCATTGTAGATCACTCAAGTGCCATATAGTCTTTGTGTCATGATAATCTATTGTATAAAACTAAACAGTCATAAAAGTAATCATTTAGGCAAAAGTTGCTATTTCATCTGGCACCATTGTAATAATAGTGTATCTAAGACTTGAGAGACTTTAAGAAAGGTGGAGACAAAAAGAACTTTAAAGCAGCCAGTGTCTGTTTCCACTAAGCTACTAAATCACATCTTATTTCAAACCAAGGTACATGTTTAAATTTCCATCCAAGTTCTAATCCAGTGGCTTTAAACTAAGCTAGTGTCTGCTGCTGAACTAGATCTGCTCTTGGATAAGGTTCCAGCAATGCTTTTTACTTAATCGTGCCAAGCCACTTGGCAAACTACATGCATGCAGAACCAGGGCACAGAAGTCCCTCTCCTTCTTCAGGTTCATATATCTTTTTATCTTTCTCCTTGCACTTGTGACACAAGATCTCTGGATAAAAAAATCTGTTTAAAGGAATGCATTATCACTGTAACATTATAGTATTGCTAATATTAGTAGAATAACAGCATACTTTTCAATAATTCATATTTAAGCACACAGTTAAATGCTGTGCCAGACTGCACACCCAAAGGGTTGGCATTTGTGCTCTTTGTTGGAATTTTAGTTCAGTGCTTAGTCTCTCTTTATAGTGAAGTATGAGAGACATTTCTAAAGGATAGTTTTAGTAAAGCATTTTGATTTCTAGAGGTGCCTTTGTCTCTCCATCAACTATGTCAAACATCGGTATTGTTGCATAGCTAAACCAGGACAAATCTAAGTTAAAATGCATTTGTAGCTTGCTGCTTGGACTCCCTAAGTTGTGAATGCCAGATTCCATAACCCCAGTGACACCTTTTCTTGGTGCTGTATTTTCAGATATCAGCTACACACCAAAAAATAATGCAGAGATGGGTCAGTTGTGTAATATATGTTGGTACAGTCTTTCATGGTGAGTTTTACTCCACATTCACACTCCTTCAACAGCCTCTATGCCTCTGATCTCCAATAGGCTAATCCCACACCACTGCTAACCATCCTTTGCCCCCATCTTTTTACCCATGATGGACAGCCTTGCCAAAAGTTAGGGAAGATGCTGGAAAAGAGCCTTTTCAAGAGGTGTAAATAGCAGCACCAGCTGTCCAATCTGTGATAACAATTCACATATTACCTTGAGATTCTTTTCCCTTATAACCTGTAACCTCCTCCCTCTTCCCACTTACACCAGCATCCATCAATTGTCACCTGCTTCCCTTCAGTCCCTCAATGTCAGGAAACATATACTTGAGCGGTGGAATTTTGAAATCTGCCTGTAAAACAGAGAAAACAGGGCAAGCAGAACAGTAGAGCAGTTGAATTCTGGGGCATTACATGGGAAAACAGAGAATTGTTTTTTTTGAGTTTTTTTTTTTTGTGTGCAATGAGTGCTGTAGAGTATTGCAAAGGTGTGCTTCAAAGTTTGGAATTTGCCTATCCATTTCTCAGGCCTGAATTTCTTCTGTACCTGTTTTCATTATGTTGAGGATGTATCTCAAAAGTTTCACAATTCTGGAGTGAACGGCTATATATACAGTTAGATGTATAATTTGTATTTTGTCCCTATCTAGCCAAAAGTTTTAATTTCACTCTAGGCAGCTTGAAAAGGTAACAACTAAATTTTAAAGTCTGGATTACTGAAGAAGGCTTCAAAACATTGGGGAAATGTATATCTTTGCTGTTACTAAGTGATAGCTAAATAAATACCTGCAAGGGCAGATAAGTAGATTACCTATATGAGAACAACATCTCAGAGTGCAGTACAATGACTATAAAAATGAAAAGGTGAACTGAGGCAGCAGATCTGAGGACATGCTGGAAACCCTAGATATCAGTGTATATCTTTAACATCTATCTGAAAAAGAAGTTTCTAAATTAGGAGAATTCTACCAAACTTCCTTATAGTTAACTTTTCTTAGAGGAAAATACAGGCTTCCCTACCTGGTGGAAAGAAAAGAAAGCTTGCATAGCTTTTAGTCTTTTTGAAGTATAAACCTCACAGGATGAATAAGGATTTGTCTTCTTTCAGTTTAGGTACATGCAAACAGAAACAGTGGTAGATGGATGATAGCATCATTCCATTGTATTTGTACATTGTGCTTATAAATATGATAAAATTTATCCAGAAAGTTTTCTTAAATGCAGAATCTCCCTAGTGAACAATAGATTCCTCTAATCCCTCGAATAACTCTATGTTGAAGCAAATAAACTTCAGCTATAAAACTTTCAAAACACAATCTTGTGATTTATATTTCTCTTTGCCTTCCTGGTGGTACAGAGAAGATCTATATAATCAGGATGATTTACCTCTCAGGGGTTTGATAAAGCCACCATAAAACTGCTGCCAAAATATCTGGTTATTTATTTAGCTCAAAACATTTTGCCATGGTAGAAAAGAAAAGTTGACTATTGAGCATCAGGAGGCCCAAAATATTCCTACCCAATGGATCATGGATTTCCCAGTGTCACTTATCTTCCCATTTCAGTGCTGTACCATATGTTTCCATACAATATTGTAATGTGTCCCATATGTTTGCTTTCCTTGATGAAAACCAAGAAGGCAGCAAATTGTCTGCAGCACTGACACAAAAATTGTGATTTTTTCTTTTTCTTAGTTCTGAGTTTAGATTAATTTCTTTTACTTTTTATATTCTACTGGGTAAGTACCCTCCAGTGAACATTCATATTTCATGAAAAATTATGAACAACTGTTCAGTGAGCAAATGTGCATGGAAGTTTCTAAATAACGAGTGTTACCACATAATTTCATTTTTAAGATGGGATGGATTTACAAAAAAAATATAATCTAAAACATCTATAACTGTTCATCTCCTTTCTGTGAAACATTAAGGAAAAAACAAACTGAAGACCTAATTCATCCTGCCAAGCAGAGCTATGTCAGAGGTGAATGCAGCTAAACCAGAGATTTGGGTCTCAGCTCTGAACATGGAAATGAGCATGAGTGTTTACTGAGAAAACTCTGACCAGATTTGAGATAAGAAAAACAATGCAGTGAGGAATCGTTAAGAGTTACTCAAACCAAAACTCTCTCCTTCCATATGTGTTTATGCGTGTGCTTGTGTATTTGTGCGTAAAAATAGCTATGGAGTTTTTGTCTTAGGCAGGGCTTCTGAGAGCATCATGTTTTAATCTTAATGTAGCTTAACTAACTGACCAATTAACTAACTAACTAACTAATTAACTAACTAACTACATCTGAAACTATGACATAACTGTGATATTTTTTGCCTTTGAGACAGGGAAGACTGACTAAATTTCAGGATGACCTATATAAGTCCTATGCTGTGTAGCAGAATGCTTTATTGACTGTTCTGATTTACATCTTGTTTGTTGTTTTTTTTCTTTATTTTTCATTGAATACAGCATGATTCTTATTGTTTAAACATCTACTATAATTTTTGATAATTACAAATTATGGTAGAGGTCATCTACTAAGGGACATTTGGAAAAACTAACCCAAGGAAGTTAAATATGTGATCTCAAGCATGACCACATGCCTTTGTGAACACTTGAGCTGGTTATTAAAACATCTTCTATTCAGTTTAACTTAAGTCACTTCCAAAATAAATGAAAATAAGTTGCATTAAAGCCACCAGTTCACCACGAGGAGATCCACAGAGAGATCTGGGGCAGATCAACATGTCCCTAGAGAAAGCCAATTCAGCATAATTTTTATGATGCCTGGAGTTTACAGTCACAATAACTGCAAGTATACTCCCAACAGATCTAACTCTTTCCCTTCCCATATCCTGAAAATCAGGTAAAATAAGGGTTAACATGAAAGTCGTAATCCAGTTGATTGATAAGTCTTGGATGTTTTAGAAAGCTTTTTTGCTATGCAACTTCTAAACACTGTGCTCTGTTGTCTACCCTAAACACTGCAGGCAAGAGAAGATGGAATTAAAACTAAATTTTCACAGCATTTGAGAAGTTAACACAGAATGTAAAATGCTACTTAGCAGGCCTGTTTTTTTTGGTTTTGTTTTTGTTTTTCTTTTTCTTTTTTTGGTGTGTGTTTTTTTGTTTGTTTGCATGGATTTTTTTTTTGTGTTTCTTTTTTTTTTCTACATGTTTCAGCACTTAATGAACCCTTTCAGATTGAGCCCTTTGCTGTGCAATTTAGCAGGATGTATGAATGCCATGGTGTAGACTTCCCCTGAGGCCCATTACTTCCTGATCTCTGCTATCAGATCAGATTTATGACGTGGATAAAGAGGAGTTTGGGTCCATTTAAGGTTTATTGCTTATTGACCATTAAAACTGCTAAAGTGATTTCTAGCTGCAGAGAACATTATATTGGATATTGTGACTATGCAGAGCCTTTGTATTTCGGGGAAGTGTTTGTTTCTTAAGGCCTACCAGCTTTCTGGTTCACTGTGCTGCAAAACAAATATCTTTCTGGTTCCAGCAGGGCTTTCCTAGTTGAAACACATACCTGAAAATATTATGAATGGATGAAACAGTTTACCAAGACATGCTAATTCAAAAGTAAAAGAAATCAAAAGATTCAGCTGAATCCTTTCTGCTTTAGTTTCAGCAGACCTTGGAGGCTGCGTGTCAAGACTAATGAAAGCAAGGCTGGTGGACATGGTGGAGTCATACCACAATTTAGTCTGTGTATTTGTTTTATACTCCCTTCAAAAGGACACAATGCCCATTTTTTCTTAGTCCAGAAGAGGGTAACTGCACTTTGAGATATTGTATAGGAAGATTTGTTCCTGCTCTTGTTCTTTGGGTTAATTTAGCTTCAGCTTCTTTCACTAGTTTAGCTTCACTAATCTTTCACAGATTTATGTTTTTAATGTCTTTGTGTTGATTTGATATTAACACTCACGCATACTCGTTATACTGAATTCAGGGTTTAAAACAAAAATCTGGGAAAAGATCTCATGTTTCTGCATTGATGGAGCCTTAATTTTAGAACATTACTGTTACAGAATGAAAGCTGCATACATAGTATGTTTTGAATTGATTCCCATTTAGCCACTGTTTCATGGCATATATCAAAGTATGCTATCTAAACCTTGGGTGGGGGGAGCAGCTTAGAGATATTTGAGCACCAAAATACCTAAATGCTTGAGTTTTTAAAACTGAACTGTTCTGAAAAGCCAGCTTTTCAATATACTTCTGCTTTAATTTGATCTGGAAATACTATGGCACAGGAAACAAGAATTTGTCAGTTCATTATGCCAATAGCAGGACTCTTGTCAAAACCAGCCCTGGCCAGGCCTAGGTAATTCCTTAACACTGTAAAAGAAAGTTTCTGTTAAAAGACATGAAAAAGCTGAGGAAGGCCCTCTGAAGATTGAGACTTGAGTGTTTTTTTGTATTATTGGACAACAGTCAAGTGACTTAAAAATGTAATCATGAAAGTGATTTTGAAAAAGTTACCCAGTATCAGAAAAGCTACAGGTTAACTTCAAGTTTTTGTCAAATTTTCAGTCTAGTGAAAACAAGCTGACTAGCCTTAGCTAAAAAATTGGCTAACATTTCTATTAGTCTTTAAAATAAGACAAGAAATGGGTGAATGCCTGATAAATCAATGGATCATTTCCACTTGATTCAGGTTTCTTCTGGTACTGTATGAGTTAGTGTCATGGCTATTTTTTCACTAAACATATTTGGGATGGCTGGTCTTATCAGTCAGACATTCTAACTCTGGATGAGTATCTTTTTAATGAGATCTTACATCAAAATCTTTTCTATCAGGTCTAATGACAAGGATCAAAGCCCATGTCCTCAAAAGAAAGACATATGAAAACAACTGAAATGGTTCTTTGGTTTTAGTGCTTAGTCTTCCACTGGTTTATACTTTGCCATATAAAGACAATTCAAAATCAGTGCTGGTTTTACTCTAACTGTGATGGTTCAGAAACTTTCACAGGCATTTCAGCTGTTTAGCGACCTATAGTAGAGAGGCTGAACATATGTGTGTGTATGTATATATATGTATGTGTACACACATATACATTCAGGGACAAGACTTTTCTATCCGTACTCAATGTATATTATTGATCATATGCAGTTAGTAAGCTTCTGTCCTGCTATACTCTGACACCCTGTCATTGTGATAGCTTGGCTGTAAGAAGTTGTCTGGGGATTTCTCTGTAATTGAGAAGAGTTGGTTGGGAAAACTGTAACACAATAAGTATGTCAAAAAATGTTCTTAGAAGGTACATTCCTTAGGCCTGGAGGAGTTCTTTTTGTTGGCATCCTCACAGAAAATTATTTGTACTAGTAGAAAGAGTTCTTGCTGCAGTGGTAAGAATGGTTTACCAGTTTTACTGCAGACACAATTATATCAGGTATCACTACGGCTTTTTCACATTTGTAGCTGATTCATTTATACTTGACACGTTTCAAGCCTGTTTATTCTATCATCAAAATCTTACCTTCTTATCTTTTCAACCATCCCTTTGCTTGAACATAGACGCTTCAATGGACACTTTATCCCTCTACCAGATATTGCTGTGGGAATAAAGAGCAAGAGACCCTGCAAATGCCAGTAACGCAAAAAGTCATGAAGATAATCATAGTATCTCAGTGCTTGAGGGAAACACCACTTCATAAGCAGCACAAACCCAGTGAAGTATTTTCCCCCTTTTATGGTAAGACTTACTAGTATATGCACCATAATTATGCAAGTTTAGAGTTTTTGGAGTTATTTTTCATCTTTCTGCATCTTCTATTTGGCTAGGAATCTGTCCCAAAGCAGCAGGTTCTGCACATAATCATAAAGGAGCCTAGACATATGGCTGTTCTGCCATCTTGGGTACCAAATAACAGGCTCATAACACGGTTTTTAACCAGTTTCCTTCAAAACACCAGATCCCTTACAATGATGCAGATCTAGTTCATCTACTGACCATAAATTGTAAGATAATTAATGGAATACATCAGTTTTGAAATGGAATCCTTAGGATCTAAGATTTACGAGTTGGATTGTAATAGCTCTTTGAACCGTTTGATGAATTTGGATATAATTGTCACCTCGTGAGCCACGGAGCATGTAATTACTGAGTATTTATTACACAGACATTGTCACGTAACTACAGAAAGATTGCTCAGAAATACACACTTTGTAGAACTGAGTGAAACGAAATATTTATTTTCATTTTCTTATGCATGTTTATTATTTGGATTTTTTTCCATCAATCTGTTTAGAGGTTCTAAGGCAGAATTATTTAAGTGCACTTGGAATGGAAATTTCTTTGCAGGTTACAAGAAAAAAGAGAGCAAAGGCTCCATTTCTATCTAGGCAAAGCAAAGCAGAAAGCACATGATAAAGTTTTGTATTAGAAGTGAAATTAATTTTACCTTTCAGCTTTTTTTTTTTAATTTACCCCACAATT
Organism: Forpus xanthops; assembly: GCA_032466535.1. Lineage (NCBI taxonomy): Eukaryota > Metazoa > Chordata > Aves > Psittaciformes > Psittacidae > Forpus > Forpus xanthops. Next base: position 42,233 of record JASSUY010016932.1, read on the forward strand.
TTTTGTGCAGGGAAAAGGCTTTCAAAATACAAATGTACTAATGGTTGATGCAACCTGTATCCACTTTAAGAGCTGTTTGCACAACAGAATGATATAAAACATTCAGTATTAGTGAGCTTCAGATCAGGCATGTAGACAGAAATTTCAATACATTTCCCTACCTTAATTAGATACTCATTTTGCTTCTACACACCTCTCCCCAGGGGTGTGGTATCCAAGGCCAAGTTTATTCTTGGATCACTTTATTTATAAGCTGACTGATAGTCAAAGCATTCCTCATGTGGGTGCAGTTAGCCTGGCATTGTTCTGCCATAGAAACACACCCTTCCCTGAAACAAGGAGATACACAGTTTGCTGGTATAACTGTTTGAAGATTAGGAGTTTCTGTTAGCACAGCTATGCCAGCCAGGGATCAAACCAACACACATGAGGAAAAAATCTGTAGGGGGAGACAGGGCTTAGGAATGGTTTGATATGATCCCTGTGCTGAGAACGATGCCTAGCGCTCACTCCCTGGGAAGAGAACTGAAATGTATACATATTATTTCAGATCTTTCCCTGCTCCATTTTCATATCCAGTGCCTCTCCCAAATGACTCGCACAGTGTAATAAAATAAATGTATTGTATTTTATCTGATGCTTTCGCTACTGTTCTCAACCACCTCCCTATCTTGTATTCTTTCATTTGTGTGACTCATCATTTTTCATTTAAAAAAGCAAGCATGTCAGGGCATTCAGGATACAGTTGGGAAAGTAAGAACCTGGTGAATTTATTTGATCTCCTTTTCAGCCTTTCTGTTGGATTAAAAAAAAAAAAAATAAAAGGAGCAATTGTTGGTTAAAAAGGAAAATTCTGGATAAAGTATTTTCAGTTCCTCAACTGGAATCAGAATGGAGACTTCTGGAAACTCAGGAAAATTGGGTTTACAATTCTATTATTCCCTCATTTTCTAGTGGGATTTCAGATATATTTTGTGCATTTGATTATGAAAATTTGTACTGATGCAGTAAACTACCTAGGAACCTCAGTCACAGTTCAGAGCACACTGTGAGGCCCACAGAGACAAAGCAGAAAGGTATTTTGTTAACAAAGGAGCTTACAGTCTGAATGGAAAATCAGAGACCATACTGATAAAATCAGAGCAGAACACAAGGTGATTTGTGATCAGGATTTTTTGCAATGTCAAAAGAGAAATAAAGAACCTATCTTGTGAAATCAGAAGGAGGTAGGTTTGTTTCACCTAGCAAACTCAAAGTTGAGTGTACTATTTGTCATTATATTTTGAAGATGGGAAAATAAGAGGGAAAGAGAAGAACTGTTGAAATTTAAAGATAGGTCAAAACAAAATGCATACAATTTCGTTCTAGAAATTAGCTAGAAGAAGACTTATATCTCCTGAAAATACAGAAATGGTCTTCTGACTCCAAAACATCACTTGGGGGCAACTGAAATCTTCACAACCATGACCATTAGCTAAGAGCAAGAGTCTTCCAACATGGGAAGTAAGAAGGAAAAAATGAAATTGCTTCAATATAGAGCACAAGGCATTTACAGCAGCATAGGAAGCATCCTGCAATTTGCCATATGAGACTCAGGCTGCTCTACTTGCTGGTATCTGCAAGAGGGGCTGAAGTAAGGCTTGATTGCTGTCTGTTTGTACTTCATTCATATTGTACTTAATTAGCTCTTTGCTTCAGGGCCTCTGGCAGGTAAGTGCAGGAACATGAAGAATGTCCTCTTTTTCCTCCTTCAGTGCAAAACATGGTTTCTGGGAAAGGTGGGGGTTTACTTTCTTCTTCTATGTCAGTGATCAGTAGGAAGTTCTTGAGATACTTAGATCATTTTGGCTAATGTGCCTTTATCATGTCTTAAAGGCTAAAACCAGTCATTATATTCCAGGATTTATACTATATTTTCTATTAAAATACTAATGGATTGGTCTTTGGATTTTGGTGGGAGATTTGCCTTTCTTTGTTGTATTTTCATCTAACAAAATCCCTACCTATGGCAGGGACATCACATATTGATTTCCACCGCTTTTATCTGGTCCCATACTTTGGGACAGGTTAGTTTTGGCAGTCTTTCTTGTATGAACATTTGTGGTTTCTTATATATGGATTAATATAATGTAGAGCTCTCTGGATTCTGTTGAATGAGAAATACTTGGCTGCCTGCAATTGAAAAAGTTTTATCTTTTTAGGATCTGAAAAAAGACAGTGAGATAACAGTGGATGCTTCTTGTTAGCGTAGGGTAAGGGAGCGCAGAGGAAGGGCATGAAAATTCTTGTCTAAAGAAGCTGTACACGAATGGTGTAGGCTGACTTCCCAAAGGCAATGTTTTGGTAATTAGAAAGCCTGCATCCTTGTCTTTCCAGGGCATTACCTTTAGTGGTCCAAGTACAAGGAAAACAGCTTTTGTGAGGTGGAGGTCTCTGCTGAAAGAGAGGAGGTGATTGTGGAAAAGGGTGTGGAGTGTTGTATCTTCAAAGAGCATGCCATGGGGCAGGGCATGAAGCCATCCTTGGAAAGATTTGCTATGAGCATGAGAATGAGAATGAAGCAGGCATGGGGGAAATCTGTTGTTTTTTTTTCTCATAGCCCTCAGAAGACCAGAGCACCTGCGGCTGGTCTCAAAAGGAATTCAGAGCAGCAACCCTTGAGGCACTGGCAGCAGAAAATGATGATGTTTTTATCCATATATGGAAGCTGCATGAAGTTTCCTTGAAATGATTTTACTGTCTTTGAAAAGGGCAAAATGGATGGAACAATCCCAGCGAAGGCTGCTGAATGTTTCTGTAGCAGAATCCATGTGGCACCTCTGTTGACCCCGCGTAAGTTGAGGGATTTATCTGATGGACAGATGGATGCAAATTGAGAGGTGATCAGGAGTTTATGGGTCCGGTAAGCTGAGGCTAGATGGGATGCAAACTAAGGACATAAAATCTCCTGTGCTCCTGGCACTTTTTTACTGTGCCCTTTAGTAAAAGGTTTTGTTACAGTACAAATAAAACTCACAGAAAAAAAGATCAAAACCAACAATTGAAAGCATATAATTCCACTAAAGCTTTCAGTTTTGGTAAAACAGTGGGGTTTTCTTTTTGGAGATGAACATATGTTTCGTTTAAAAATTTTCAATTAGGGACACTTATGACATCTTTTCCTTCAAGGCAGACAGCCTGCTGGAGCAAAAAAGATAGCACTGCTGGCCTGACACTGAAAGCAGATAACAATTTCATGCTCTGGCATCCAGGTATATGTTCTCCTGACCCAGCCTGGGGATTCAAAAGAAGCTGTTCCAAACAAAGCAGCCTGACTGAATACACCATAATTTTTAGATAAGGTTTTACTTCATGAGACCATTCCCATCAAGATCTTATTCCAGTTCTGGATCAGCTGAGCAGGCTGGTGTCTTATGCAGACTTGATATAACTCCTAATGAATGTACAAAGGGCAGTTAGAAAATAGCTTCCTGAAAGTTTCCTCTCAAGCAGTGAATTAAATGTGGGTCTCTTGGTGGAACCACTACAATTTGTTTCCATTTGAAATTATTGTAGCATGTTTTCTAACTGCAGAAGTTCTTATTTTCCAAATAATTTTATCTCTTATCCAAATTCTGCTAAGTTCTTTGCCTCAGATATATCTTATGATACTGAGTAAAAGAAATCAGCTGTGAATAAAAGAGATTACATGTAAAGTGCTCCCTCTTATCAGCCTTTAATGAGTGCATCCTAATTCCTTCTTCTTTAGTAATAGAAGATATATTGACTTTGTCTTTGCTATTCATTGCTTGATATAATATCCCAATTTTTAAATTAAATTATTGCTTCAGATAACAGTATATCTTGGTACCTAGATATGAATCTGCTACGTGTATTAGAAGGAAGGCATTTATTTTATATATTTTAAAGCAGCTACAGGTTGGGCAGAGATGAGATTCAGAACAGCCCTGAGGGGAAGGACTTGGGGGTGTTGGTTGATGGGAGAATGAACATGAGCCGGCAGTGTGCTCTTGCAGCCCAGAAAGCCAACTGTATCATGGGCTGCATCAAAAGGAGTGTGACCAGCAGAACGAGGGAGGTGATCCTGCCCCTCTACTCTGCTCTTGTGAGACCTCACTTGGAGTATTGTGTTCAGTTCTGGTGTCCTCAACATAAAAAGGACGTGGAACTGTTGGAACAAGTGCAGAGGAGGGCCACGAGGATGATCAGGGGACTGGAGCACCTCCCATATGAAGATAGG
>JASSUY010016936.1:0-36354 GCA_032466535.1 Forpus xanthops
TCCCATTTCCCCGGGACTGGGGAAGAAAGAGGGGGGGGGGGTGCACAGAACTGTTTGAGGGGCCTCAAACTACGACAGATCTCCACAACAAAATTCAGTCTTTTTTTATGTTTGGGGGGAACTGACAGGTAGGATTAAGGATTTTCTCCAATGCTACTTTTTTTTTATTCAAGAGGCTCCTGAGGAATGCAAGTCTCAGAGATCAAACACCCTGTTTCTTCTATATCACTTGGTGTATGTTAAGCCCTTACCCAGAATGGCTGGTGAGGTGGTGGTATCTGGTCTGCAGACCAGACCAGCACTGGAGAAAGGCCTTTCAGAGATGCAACTCCTCTGGTACCACTTTAAGAGCACCAAATACCACAACTCTGCAAAATCAAGCTTTGTGGCTCTGATTTCTGATGTGCTAAACCAGCCCACAGTCGTCAGCCCTTCCTGCTCACAGCAAATTCAGGATCTAGAACAGGATAGAGTTTTATTGGCTTTTGCTTTTATTGGTTTGAAAAGTATTCAGTCACAATCCCCTGCTAACTGACCAGATTTGGGCTGTGGGGCTTTGATGGGGTAAGAAAAACATGTAGGTAAGCAGGGTTCTGTAGCAAGGAGAGCTCTGGTGCCCTCTGACAACAAAGCTCCAGAATGAACCACCAGGAACACCCTCATGTGAGGACTTAGTCTTACTCCTCTATAGTATTGACATAAGAAATAAATTAAGGGATCAGAGCTCATTAAATTACTGGTATGAGATGAAATGACAACTGGTAGATAATGCACCACAATATGGCACTGGAAACAGTCCTCAGAGACCTTTGCTCAGCTGCAAGAAGCCTGCGTTTTGGAAACAGAAATATTCCAATTCTAGGCACACAGCCTCCTTTAAGTTCCAGGATATGATGGCAGGCAGCAATGTGACCTCAGGAGCCTTCATTTCAATATTATTTCTCTATGAGACAAGTCTCACACTGAGCTGGTTTGGGAACAACACGCACTCTGCACACACTCAGCCCTGGCACAAACACATTCATCATGTTAATGCCATCGTTCCCATGCGAATTCCCAGGAAGACAAAAACAAAAGGCAAAAACCGGGGGCGAGGGGTACGTCAATCATCATGACTGCATTTCTGCACAGGAGAACAAGAAAAGAATAATGCCTGATCTTTAAAACAGAATTTTGGTCTTCTCCCCATACTGAGAGCTGGGAGCTCACTTTACATGAAGATTTCATCTTCTGTTTATAGAAAGTACAGGAATAGAGGAGTTGGAATTTTAAGAGAATACACATGTTGAAAGATTCACACTGTTAAGACCTCACAGCACCATGGTTATCTGCCATTTCTGTCTCCTGTCATCATGTGTTTAGCTCCACACCTTATTTTGGGTAAGGGACGGGCCTGGCTACCACTTTTCAAGCCATCATGGCAAGGGGTTTATTTTCTGTAACCATCAGACTGATCAAAACCTATCTTTATTCCCTCTTCAGAAATAGCTTTAGAAGTATAAATACTGTATTTACCTGGAGTATCAAAATATTAAGTGATTGCACTCATCGCAAGGGATAAAAGAGATGAAAACCAGTTATTCTTATGCTCTAGAGTGACTTGGGATCTTCCTATTTTGTCACTTGGGAAACATCTCTGACATGTATTCCCCATGCAGAAGAGAATGAAATGCTACAGAAGCTCCTATCTAGGTCATTCTGCTTTTCTTACAGAGATAATGGAAACTTTTAAAGAAGAATTCTGTACTTCAAGAAGCTTAATTAAAGTATAAAAATGCATTGTCATGGGTACTGAACTGCACATGCACGTCTGAAATCTCCAAATAATTAAACCTCGTTCCTTTATAGTAACATTGTAGTCATCAAAAATGTGAATTGCTGTGCTCATTAGGTTCTGAATTACTGCCACATAAAAGTCAGCTCACTATTAACATGTAAGCAAATCAAAATAGAAATAGTAAAACTGAGAAAGGTACAAAGAAGAATGACAAAGTTACTGAACAAGCTTTGTATACACAAAGACTAAATAAGCTAGGACTTTCTTTCTTAAGAAGATGAAAGCTGAAGGAGGATATACAGCAAAGACTGTAAGAAGCAAGAGAAAAAAGGAAGAGGGTGCAACCATTTTATACCTCCCTCTGTGCAATTTTATTTCTTAGTTCTTACAATGCCAGAGACGATGAACATACAAAAGGGGTCCTTTTACTGCTGTATTGAAATATAGCATATAGTTATTGCATGAAACTCATTGCCAAAGGATACTGTTTATGCCAAAAGCTTACATGACTTGAGAATATACAGTAACAAATTCATGGAAGGAAAGCCTCGCAAGACTTGCAAATAAAAGGATATCAAAGATTACTAGAAAGCAGAGGGGATACACTGGGGAAGTATCCTCACGCAGTTGTCCTCTTCTTGTGTTCTTCTCTAGGAACCTGCTTTTGGCAGCTACTGGAGAAAAGATCACATCCAAACAGATCCAAATCTTACTCAATGCAGTTATATTCTTCCATTAAAACAAAACGTATACCCATAATTCCTTTATTAAATCTGTGTACACTCCTCCTCCTGTCCAAATTAAATCATAAAATTGTTTATGCTGGAGTCATATATTCCTCTTGTCAGTTTCAATGATTACAATACTGTCTAATCTCAGCAGTTACCACTTAATATCATCAAGCATGTGGCACCAGACAAGTGACCAGAATGGATGATGAATTACTTCCCTTTTCATTCTAGTGCAATTAATTCCTTGCCCTTGCCTATCCTGTCAAGGATTGGAGCCCAATCAGAAGATGGGAACTGAAATTCATATTTATGACTTTGTCTACAACCGCTAACAAGTTTTAGAACAGCTTATGCATGCTCTCTTCACCTTGCTTCATCAAGCCTACTCATTAAGTAACCAGTGCTGAACCAGAGGGAGAAGACCTAGTTCCCTGGGATGTATCCAGTCCTAGATGGAAGACTGCATAAGCAGAACTTAGGACATTTTCCTCCTACCTTGCTAAATTCCTGAGCAGAAGAAGGAGATGTGGGGCAGTTTACTACCCATCAGCTCAGACTCCTTCCCAGTCTGCACCAGCTACAGCTGACCATGAGGACTTGCTCCCATCTAAATGTTAATGAGAACTTTTGTTCCAGACACGTCTCTTCCAAAGACTGGCTGCGCTGGCATTATATATTAAAGACATTCAGCTCAGATCAGGACTGCTGAAAGATGGATAATGATCTTTATCTTCCACAAGGTTTATATAAAGTAATTTAAACTAAGAAAGAGTGACAGTTTAAAAATGAATGTCTAGTAATAACATCCCCCCAAACAGGATGCTATGCTAAGAACTGTATTATTGAAAACAGAATGACTCAGGAGTTGACAAAGTGGTTCTACACACTTTTTGGATTGTCATGCTACTTCCAAAGTCCTAAACTGCAACTTAACATCTTTTCCTGATAACAAGGAGGAAAAAGATTGGCCTCTCTGACAAGTACAAATCAGTAATATCACTTTACTCTTCCTAATAATTCAACCTGCCATCTTCACTTGCAGTAAACTTTTCCCATTTTCTGCATTAAAAAAACAGAGAATCACAGAAATAGTCAATAATGATCCCCCAGCCACTTTTCACAAATTTATCAAAGCATCTTATAATAAAAATAGAGCTGAATGCTTTAACCACAACCCCAAAATGATATAATCAGCAAATCTAAACTGTGAAAGAAGTTATAGAGATACATTTAGAAACGGATGGAGTGAGCATAAAACAATCGCAGATAAGGCAGAATAAAGGAACTTAACTTTAGATTAATAAAGGTTGAGATGCTCAAGGCTGCCACCGGCAGTCATACACATTAAAATTAACAGGAGACATGTAAATCACAGTCAGCTTCTTATATCTCAACCCAGTTCTGTATAGACCACCACATGGAATTGCAGAGGTCTCTGTTAACTATATTCCCTTGCTTCACAAATGATTCTGTAGTATGGTCAAGGAAAATATGTATCGCAAAAAACGGGTCCCCGGAATACCTGTTAGCTCCAATAGGAGTTAGAAAAATCTTATGAGGATCTGAAACTCCCACATTAAAATAGCAAAAAAACCATCCCAATGAGACTCAAATGTACGCAGTCATAACACTTGAAATTAAGCATGATGAAAATAAATCGCCAGCAAAGTTATAAAACCAACCATCAATCACAGCCGAAAGCTGTCACTTCAGTAGCAGACTTTCTCTAAATTCAGATTTTCTGCAGTGATCAATACTGTGTTATATTGGCAACTTAACAGTAGTTCCTCGGTGTAGGAATCCAAAGACACAAATGAAGAGCCAACTCCCAATCAAAAACTATTTCAGAACTTTACTACAGTGCAAAACTCAATGACAATATTTAATGCTAAGCAAACAACTAAATCCAGCAGTGCCTAATACCTTTTGTTCTCAAGAATCAGATAAGCAGGTACAGCTGAAGCAGATGATGTATTCTACAATTTGCTAGCACAGAAGTGAAGCTACAGGTTCATATCTTCTTGTGACTTTTTTTTTTTTCATTTCATTGCTGGCTGATCCACAGAAAGGAACAATTCCTCTTGTCAGAATTTATTTCATCACCTGAGAAACACATCTTGCTCTCTGACAGAATACTGAGAACCAACCATGATCTGGACTAAGATGCAAAAGTAAAAGCGAGATTGAAGTCTGTATTTCAAAGAAAACAATACAAATCGTTATAAGCAAGGAAATTAATGCAGGCAGAAACAGTTTAATGCATGTATTGCATTTGGTTTTTGTTAATTACTTTTAAAGTGCTTATGCACAGCAGTAGCTAAAGAGAATTTGAAACAGAGATTACATAAAAGCATTTCCAAGTGAGTGTTTCATGCTGAGCCACAGTCTGCCATAGCAGTGCTGATCAGTAAGGAAAGTCTTGCCTTCACTTTTGAGGCCTTCAATGGCCCATCAGAATCTCAATGATAGAACAGTTTGGGTTGGAAGGGACCTTAAAGCTCCTCCAGTTCCAACCCCCTGCAATGTGCAGGGACACTTTCCACTAGGGCAGGTTGCTCCAAGCCCTGCTCAACCTGGCTTTGAACACTGCCAGGGATGGGGCAGCCACAGCTTCTCTGGGCACCTTGTGCCAGCGCCTCAGCACCCTCACAGGGAAGAACTTCCTTCTATCTAATCTAAATCTACTCTCTGTTTAAAGTCATTCCCTCTTGTCCTGTCACTACAGGCTCTTGTAAAAAGCCCTTCTTGAGCTTTCTTGTAGCATCCTTCAGTCCTGGGAGGCTGCTCTGAAGTTTTCCTGAAGACTTCTCCATGCTGAACAAGTTCAGCTCTCTCAGCCTGTCTACACAGGAGAGATGCTTTGGCCCTCTGATCACTTTTATGGCTTCCCTTGCACTCACTCCACTAGGTCCATGTCATTCCCACCTGCTCTTTTCAAGCATCTGCCAGTTGATGGCAGCCACAAGCTAAACCTGAACGGTCATCTTAATGTATTTTGTCATGTCTGAAAGAAGCTTCCCATCAAGATTCCCCTGTGACACTCTTTCAGTTGTGACATCTACAACCTCCCAAAAAAACCTCACAGGTTGACAAAGACAAGACTTGGCAATCTGAAGCCACCGTGATTATAGCTCACATTCCACATTTTCCATCTTGGACCTTACTGGAACCTGAGGTCAGAGGTTCCTGTAATGGCTTTAATCCAATTAAAGCATGAGTGGAAGCAGAGAGGAGCAACACCCTGCATTTTCACCTACTGTGACTTAACTGCAACATAAAGTCATATCCTGGGACCGTCAGGTCTCTGAGTTAGAGACCTGAGCTTTACGCTGCGTTGATATACTGTTTGGCACAGTGAGTTCTGGCCCATCGAGAGCCAATACAAAAGCAGTAACCACAACATCAAATGACACTGTTCTGTAACTGCAATTAACCTATTCCAGCAGCTGCAAAATAACAGTGTTTCCATTGTGAACTAATATACTGGCCCTGAAAGCAAAACCACTTGCACTTCAAGCTACTGCCTTTTAATTCACTGTATTTGCCCTTTTAGTGCTACCATTCACCTCCACACGAAAGCACTTCAAATACATGCAGGCACTTGCAACCACCTTGCAGAGATGCATGGCTATGTTCTCACCAGCGCTGGTTTGTAATAGAGACAAATAACAGCTGTGGGAAGCAAGCAGATGACACATGAAAGTATGCTCACAAGACCTTATCCGCATCCTTTGCGAGGGATGGGAAGTCAGGGGTTCTCAGTGGCGCTTGAAAAGAGACAATGGACAAACTGAACACCTTTGGAACACATCCCTGTTCCAAAAGGCCCATCTTATTTAAGATGGAAAACATCACAAATATTCACATTTCTGTGAGACATTAGGCCAAAGTCATCTACAACATATCTTTAGGGCACCACCACGTAGCTGAAGATCTTTAAGGATGAATGGTTTCTTGGATTTATTATTTGATTTGATAAAGCCATCTACCAATTATGTGTGGCCACACACTAAAAATCAAGCTGAGTCCTTTTCAAAAGCCAAGATACCCTGCAGCACTCTCAACAGCTCTCACCTCGGTGACACCTTTGAGTGTTTACAGAGCAAACGAAAGGACTCTGGTTTGCTTCTCCCTAATTAAAACGTTTTAAAAGAATTTAATTACAATTTGCCAAACTACACAAATGTAAAGATCTTTCCCACAGAGAATTGGTGATGAATTGAATGATTTTTCTTTTTTAATCAAACTGTTGGCAAGCAGTGTGGGTTTCCTGTTTGTAAACAACCATACGAATGCTAAACATATTTATTCACAACTTGACATGAAATACAGCTCTGTAATTAATCATTTCCCTATCTAATTCAAGCTAAATAAAACCTCCAAACTTGTACCCCTCTTTTATTATGAAACAGTCAGTTGCACAGAAATGAATAATCATCTGAATTATCAACTATCTACAGATGCGTGGCTCTTTTCAGCCCAGACAATGGCATACCCCTGCTGCACGCTGGTAATCTTGCACACATTCACTTCCTCTTTGTTTTAAAAGAGAAAGTCTCCTTACATATTAAATAAGCTCAATCATGAGCTATTAAAACCATTGTTTCAGGTTATCTATTAATTGCAGGCTTCTCCGTCTATATTCAATGCGAAGATGACAGCTTCCTTACTAATGGAAAAACGCTCGCATGAGTGTGTGAAATGTTAAAGGCCAGGGGTTAAGACTAACTCAGTAAAAATAAGGTAACTCTTAAGCTGTGAAAAGCTGTCATTGGAATTAACTGCTTCAAATCCTGTCATATTTTGAAAACATAAAGCCTGAGTTTCCGATACATAAAAAATACTCATTAGAGCTTATTTACTTCCAAAGGCTTAAATAATTTGCAAGAATAGATTCCTTTTCATATCAACAGATGTTTAGTCTGAAAGACTGTGTGATTACACTTCCTGTAAAACCTTATTTTCATCTGAAATGCAACAATTAGGAGTCAATAGGAAGACACAGAAAACTATGCTGCTAATGTTAAAAGATTAAATTCTGTGTAGGAATGTTATATTAATTCAAAATAGACCAGAAATGTAATCTGCTGCTTGAATATGACTTTGCTATAATGGCAGCATTTGTATGCTTTTTTCCCTCCACTTAATTGGGAAAAGTATACTGACAAGATCTTTACATGCTAAATAGAACAAAATTAATATGCAGGCATATTGCCCAAGTGACATCTCTGACACACAAAATGACTTCTGCTGGTAAAATAACCAAACAAAAACTACAACACATACAATCAAGGACATAAAAGACCTGACAAGGCCTATACTCGGTAGCATGAGAGCTATCAAAGACAGCATGATACCACTTCTTTCCAAGGATAAGAACACTTTCGTTATAGTGAACAAAACCCCACGTTTCTTACAGACATAAGATTGCTCCAGAAGTCTAAAACAGGAACTTAAAAATCAACAACTTTGTTTAGATACCTCGAACTTGCATACAGTACTGCAAACTAAGTTTCCTTGGTGTGATGCAAAGAGTGGGAAAGGAGGGGAAACAAATTAACTTTATAATCCATGAAGTCAACTGAATGATTCTTGAGCAACAACAGATAATAATATGTTCCTTATCAAAGTTTCACTTTGTTGTTTGCCTTCAGTGTCTGCAGCTGACAGATATACTCATTTACACTCCTTTGCCAGCTGCAGTCTGGCAAACTATTTTGAATTAGTTCCTCCACTTGAGCCTATGAATTTAATTCCTTTCACAAACGGCTGGGCAATGTTTCAAAACTCTGCTTCAAGACATGCAAAAAGTCCCCTTTCATACCTAACAGAAAAACAACAAGTTGTTCCCTGGTGCTTGCTGGAATGCTCATACCCTGCAGAATTAAACACAACCCGGAGGAACAATTTAAGAAGTATCAAGAAAATATCTGCCCTACAAACCTCTGTACAGTTCTAATTTTGGTCCGAATTTGAAGTATACCTAATCTCCATGGATTTATTAAGCAGTGTTCCTCCCCCGCCCAAATTTCTTTGGTTTTAAATCTGTTTCACTGACTATTAATTCCTTCTCACCATAAATGCCCGAAACAAAGTAAAAATTGCTGTCCATATTAATGAAGAAAAATACTCTCCTTTTTAGAGCTACAAACTCTCTTCTTCCAAAACCACCACTGAAGCTGCATAAAAAAACTACCCAAGAAATTATAGCCATAATAAATGGTACAGCGATTACCACTCCATTTAGGATTATTCTGATGAAACAGAATTAAATAGTTTGCTCACAAAATCCTTCATTAGCACATGATCAAAACTATCTCAGAAATGCGATCATTACCAAGCACAACTCTGGGCAACACATTCTTGCAGATAAAATTGATGCAAATCAAAAGGAGAAGTGTGATAGGTCCTTGTTGAAACAATCAGTACATTTCTCTCATAAACACTCAAATACCTTACAGTCCCTATTTCTTGATTTTTCAACTAGCTGGCTGCAAAATCCAAATATTTGGTTAACGATATATCAAGAGGTTTTGGAATAGAGAATTAAAGGATGAACAAGTATCAGCAAGTTATGGCTACTCACGCATTATAATTAAAATACACAAGCATTTGTAATGGTTCGTTTGGAAAAGATTATCAGAGTGGTAACTTGACGTGGACAAAAAAGCATTGCCATGGATTAATAACAAGGCAGGTCGGATTCAGAAAGCAAAATGCAGAATGAAAGCATCAGTGTTTACTTTGGCAGGTATCTCGCTGTGAATGTCTCAAGGTTTCACTTAGAACACATACAAGTTCTTCAGGAAGGTGAGGAGACATACAGACAGTAGTCCTAAGATAGCAAATTGACTGACTACAGTAAGTGAGAATCAGAAGGAACAGTAACACAGCAATACTGGAATTATCCAATTTACCAGCTTCTGCATTCTTTCATCTGTAAATGTGTTCCCCTGCTCGAGTAGAGCAGAAAGATTGTTGTGCGAGGCAGTGGTTTATTAATCCTGTCAGAAAACCAACGCCTGCTCAAGGTTCAAATAATCAAGTTGGGATAACAAAGCACCTAAACACGTGCAAAATTCTTCACCTTCCCGTATGTTTTCAAATATCCAATGAAGCAGAGATTAGGAAAAATCTCATGCAAAACTGTTCTGCAATGGATTCAAATGGAAACAGGGCTGGCACTTCACAAAGCAATCAACATAGCTATACTTGTATTTCATTAACGTATTTGCTTGTACAGAAAGAGCAAGTCATTTATAGTCACCACTATGAGAAGTACAAAGAATATATAAAACAATTTAAAGTCAGTCACTGCTATTGAAAGTATCTTCTCAAATCAACCTTTACAAACAACCACTCCAAGCACATGGATTTTATCACTGGAAAGGCAATACAATATACCAGGAAATTAAAAAAAATAATAAATTTCAGGAAATTTGAATGATATTTTTTTTGTTTTGGTTTGCAGTTGCCTCTTACATAACCCCTCTATAATTAGCTGCCTCTTAAAAGTTACTGTCTGAGATATAATAACTAGCAGAGATGATAATTCTGAACCAAATTGGTAATGCTTCTACTCGTGTCCTGTGTTTATTGCTTCTCTATTCTCTTCCTTGAAGGACTGGGTACTTGGGATACAGAAAGCTCACTGCATTGGTGTTTCAAAGGAGGCTTATCCACCAGCATCCTTTAATGCGAATTGCCAAGGCAAGACCAAGGACATGACATATCACTGTCACCAGGATGTTTGTATTCTTAGTCTAAACAGTTATGCCTCAAACTAGTCAATGTTCTTTGCACTTATTCCACACCATCATTTCCAACCCAAACCATTTTGTGATTCTGTGATCATCTGAGTTATTTTCTGGCCTGGACTTCAAGTTCCCATAAAATTTCCCTTCCTGCAGAACAACTATGTTCCACTTAATCACCATCATAGCCTGCCTCTATTATTACCTGCTAGGCTTTGATTACTAGGACCTCAACAAATCCAGTATCACTGATTTCCTCTTATGGTTGCAGCTGTGATGATGACTTCTGGAAAAACACTGGAACTGGCAGAAAATACTGAAGCAGCTCTACACTGAGAGCTTGCTGCTTTCCTTTAGGTGTAAAATTCATGCATGAGTTACAAAGCCACTTTCCAAATAAGTTTTCACTCTCCGGGCTTTGTAATCAAACCCCAGCAAGCTCTTGCAAGTTCCATCTGTCCTAACTCTTGGAATTGCAACCTTCTTTTATGCCCTGCATTTATCATTTGATGAATGAATTCCACGAACCCATCTAATGGCAGAGCTGTGAATGTTCCCAGGTAATAACAGCTCATGTGAAAGTGGCACTAAAATCATTTTAAACATTTTGCAGCAAAACATCTAAGACCCTTCTTGTCAACTCATAGAATCAGACAACTGCCTTGGTCAGGTTCTGTATTTACCTACAGCCACTGGCTGTAGTATGGGAAGGACAAACACTTTTAAGACACAGAATTCTGCAAAAATTAATCTCATTTAAAAACTAATTTTATATATGTATAAAAGCTTATTATATATTGCTGAATGTGAATGCCATCAGGATGTTTGGGTTCTCAGTTCACTTACTGCTTATTTTCAGGCCCTCACTTGGATAGCATGCACTCATAAGCATTCTTCTAAAGGCACGCTGATCCACGCATATGTCAAAAAATACGCAGTAACACAGCTGAATTCTGCACACAACTGCAAATGTTAAGACTAACATACAAAGAAACAAGAATCACTTTATTGATTGTGGATAGGTCCTTTGGTTTTCTAACTTCGAAAAAGCTACAGGTAGCGGTTTCTTTCAGTATAACATGATGCTGAAGTTGTTGCCTGTTTCTTATTAATTTTTCATTTCCACATGAAAAAAGTCTTTTCCGGAAGCACTCAGCAGCAGTACAAATCTGTTTCAATCACTTTTCAACACCAGACACGTATTTATTCCTAAGTTTTCAATTTCATTGCATGGCTTGCTATGCAACTTGCACACATCAACCATAGCAGCAGAGAGCTTTTCACCAAAAACTTGTAACTTGACATATACCTTGTCTTGCCTTAGGCTTCAATTGATTAATTCATCTTTCACTTGTGCTAAAGTCTTTCATTTAAAATGTTTTATTAGGAAGAAGCAGACTTTACAAACTGAACCAGAAAGATGACTTTCAGCATCTTCTTCGTCCCACTTTCAAACTTGGTGTTCTTCACAGCTGTTAAGGAAGTCTTGAACTTAATTTTGCTGCTGCTATTCACATTAAGCTTCTGTTTTTCGGACGTTCCTTCCTGTGCGAAATACAAGGACTAAAGAGCAAGGTTGTCTCACTCATTTCTCCTCTTAGAGTTCAATTGAATTCTCTCATTCTCAATTTTTTGGCAAGCAAATGGAGTCAGAGAAAGTGTTACTCAGAATCTCAAAAATTCACTTGAATTAAGAAACTCAACCTGTTATGTTACTGAATGGAAGATTACAGAGTAAATTTTGACAGGAGGTATCTAATATTTGAGAAGGTAACATACTACAATAGGAATAACTGAAGATTCATATGGATAAAAAGGAAACTCAAACATAAAAATAGATTAACTACAGAAAAGTTTATAGATGTGCAATATCTGCCCAAACTAATGAAGTGTGAAGACAGAGGATTTCCTCTAAAAAAGACACATGCTAATGCAATTAGAGGACTTAGAATCCAAGGCATGATTTTTTCTAGTCAAGAATGTGTAGGAAGTCAGACTAGATGATATTAAATGTCTTTCATAGTCTTCAAATCTGTCTCAAGGAGCATATACGGATTTGGTTTTGCATAACCTCCACCTATGTACTGAGCGTACTACAGATATAAATTTACTTCTACCATAAAAAAAAGTAAACAATAGCTTTTACTTGGCTTTCCCGTACATAACTACTTATGGCTGTAGAACCAGCAGATGCAAGCTGCTCAACTGCGTTCATTTCAGTAATGCGGAATCAGATGAACAGCTGACCCACAGTTTCTGGAACAAGTTTGTGTCTCAAGGACTGCTGGTAATACTGAACTGGAATGGCAGATACTTGATATAATGCAAAAAGAGTATGTACTTCAGTAACAAAAGCAGTAACAGATTCTTGAGCAAGAAAAGTAAATCAAAGCTAATGCTTCCCTAGATATACATTCAAGGTCATAGGAACAGGAACAACTATAGCATCTTCTGCAATACTGCTGCTGACAGTGCATCAAGAACAAAACTGAAGAAGCAACAGCAGCTTCAGGGTGCATTAGAAACACAGAGAGTGGAGAAGAAATCAGTGTTCGGCAAGTGCAAAAAAGGCAAAATCACTACGGAAAAAGGCTTTAATTTCAACTTCTAAAGTGGGCATCACAAATAATGCAAAGTTTAAAAAACAAAGAAAAGTTCTCAAGTATTTATGTCTGTATGCTCTAGAAATGCAGACACCAAGTTAGATAAACACAAACTTCTGCAAAACATAAAGTTAATACCCTTAGCTATAGCTCAGCAATCATTTTCCCTGCAAGGCCTGAGCATCCTGCCTTGCTTTCCCTAAGCATGCTTAATGGGTGAGTATGTAGTGACTGGAGCACACGGCAGGTGCTTCCTGGGCTGAGAGAAGGGGGAAAAGGGCCATGCAGCTCCTACTTCATCTGGAGCTTCCCAGAAATCATAGAGAATCTTCCATTAACTTAAATGAAAGCAAAAGCCAGCCCACGTTCTGGCAGCAGAAACACACCTAATGGCAAAAGACGTGTTGTGGTTTAAGCTTAGCTGTAACTCACGTAGCTTGCTCACTCACTCCCCCCTGTTTTTCCCCCCCTGCTCCAGGAGGGGATGGGGAGGAGAATCAAAAGAATGCGACTCCCAAGGGTTGAGATAAGAACAGTCTAATAACTAAGGTATAACACAAACCACTGCTGCTACCACCAATAATAATAATAATAATAATGGAAATAACAAGGGAAGATAATACAACTGCTCACCACCTGCTGACTGATACCCAGCCTGACCCAGCAGTGAGTCCCCCTCTTCTGGGTTCCTGCCCCCAGTTTTTACATCCTGGGCATGACATGCTGTGGTATGAATCACTCCTTTGGTCAGTTTGGGTCAGGTGTCCTCTCTCTCCTTCCTCCCAGCTTCCCCTCCTCCCTGGCAGATCATGAGACTGGAAAGTCCTTGGTCAGCCTAAACTTTTGAGCAGTAACTATAAATATTGGTGTTATCAGCGCTGTTCCCAGGACAGAAGTCAAAACCACAGCAATGCACCAGCTACTAATAAGGAGAAAAATGACTGCTACTGCTGAACCCAGGACAACATCCCTTCCAATGCTTCTGCTGGCCTTCAGTAGCCCTGGAAAGCTGGAGACACTGTCCCACAGGTGGCACTTAATATAAAGGAAAACATTTTCAGTGACCATTTTTGCAAAATGTAGTAGTTAATAAGACAAGAGTAATTTACGGTAATGAGAGTAAGAGAGTGACATAGCATCATCCTAATGAACACTAAACACAGCAGCAACTTATAAACACAAAACCCAGATGACTGATAATCAGTGTATCCATCAGCTGTTCCCTTGACAGCTCATTCTGATGGCAGGAGAGGAGAGCAGAGCAGTTCAACCTAGAAAACAAACTAAGCATTACAGAAAGCTGATTGGAAAAAAAAGACTAACAAATAAAAACAAATGTTTTTTATATGAATTTACTAAGTTTTGTAACCCCAGGCATTGTAACTGCAACTAAGATGAAGATGACATTACCCACTGAATAATATAAGGTGTGGCAAAGATGCAAAGTACTCCTCATGTGATAAACTTTGTACAAAAAGCACATAAAAGCAGTGCGGTTTGGAGGTTGCTAGGAACACCTATTTCCAGTCAACAGTCAGTGTCTGCTTTTCCAGGGAACACTGTTCTCTCCCACAGCTGAAGGCCAGAAATGGAAAACAGCAACATTACTACCAGCTTGATTTTCAACGCACAGAAGACCACTTCTATAGCTTTTCATGCACAAAGCAAACCTGACTAGCAGAAAATAAGACGTTACACCATGCGATTCTGCAAAGAATTGCAGAGAAAGCTACCACTGAACACTGAAGACAAGGAAAGGTATATCCCTTGACAGGGAAATAAGACAAAGGCATGTAATTACCACATGCCTAAACAGGGAATGGGGCTGCAGAACAAAGGATGTTTAATGGCAGCTGCAATGTCTCATTTAAACATGAAAACAATGTTAGAAGCACCATTACATGGCCTGTTCTCTAACCATGCAGCTGCACCTTACATTCACATTTCTAAATCTGTATTTATCCTGATGTTAATGGACTTTACAGCCTCAATTCGTGAATAAAATAAAAGCAACCAGAGCACTGGAAATTTAAAACTATTATTAATGCTGGAGATTAATAATATTAGTGACTGTTCACCTAAGCAGGACATACAATAGAAAGGGTAGCCACTAGACCATTCAAGCTGTGCATTTGTAAGTCTGTATGATCCCTCATCTCTCCCCCTCCTCAAATATTTATTTTCTAATAGCAATAATGACCTCAGTATCCGAGGCAGTCTTCAAAGATTAATGACCAGTGGAGGTTAATGGTCCTCGGATATCCTTCAAGCCATTCACTCCTCCCAGCCAGTCATTAATCCCCAAGAAGTACCTTAATGCTTCACTTATTACTGCTTAAGCATCAAGCCTGTAAATTTTCAGGGTATTAAATCTCAAAAAGCATCCTTTTTCACTTCATAGGCCACTATTTCAACAAAGCAGACAGATGAGATGAAAGCGACTTCATTTTATAGGGATTCTCGTCAGCTTTACAAAACAGCATTTATTTGCATTTATTTGGTTTGCACACTAACAAATGACATTTCCTTTCTTGTCAATTCGGTAAATTTCCTGACAAAATGCTGATATCAAAACTTCTTCAGCCAGCATGTCAGCAGGAAAAAAAAGCCTTAATGAGAACAGTTTTATTTGTTTCTGCTGCAGGAAAAACAACACCACAGAGGAACTACTAACACTCCACACTTCTGCTGAGTATGCCATTGATCTTTGATACCCATATAAATACATCCGCATGCACTCTGCCCCCAACTCGGCACCACTGACATCTGCAGCAGCAGACCACATCAGAGGATGTGGCATTGTATAACTCAAGGCCACACAACCTGGTTTCTAACACGGGTTCTGCCACTGACTGTTGGGTAACGTCAGGAAAGTACTGTCATCTCCAGAGACCTGTTTCTTTCTGTGTATTACCTGTTTAGATTAAACTTCTTAAGGAAAGTAAACTGCAGGATGCTGACTAAGAGACCCTGATTTCAGCCCAAGTTTCTATTCTGGACTCCAACATAAGCAATTACAACAGGTCTCTTCCAAGGGCCTATTAAGCTCAATATTCATCTGGACATGATTTTCTACACCAAAGTGATATAGCATGTAAAATTATCTACCCTCCAAGCTATTTACGAGTCTTCTGGAAAGTAGTGATACATAATAAAGTACTTTCTTCATTGTCTCTGGATGCCAAAAGAATAAACCAGCAAAAAAAGGAAGAAAATAAAGTCTTTATTCAAATAGTGACATCATCAATCAAATTTAATCTTTATCCACTTAGAAGGTCAATGTGTCTAATTTAGACTGTACCTGATCAAGGCAGCCTATCAATCACTTAAAGGGCAGCCTTTTTTTTGCCTTTTTCTTTCCCTTTCTCTTATTCTTTTCAATGCACATCAAGTTTTACATTCTTATTGCCATACTCTGACTAATAAGACCTGCTTTACAAAGCATTCACAAATTGAATTACCTGACATTCAAAAGAGAACGAAAAATTCTTTGTAGGCTTCATTGTCACAGATACACAAACAAAGCAAGATTCCATTAGTCCTCCATCATTTTCTTTGAGGAAAACACCACCAACGGATTCAGAAAAAATGTTAACAGTACATTTAGAAAAACTAGACATAATATCAGACTATTATCATACTCATTAATATTGTCACTCAACCAGCATTAGTTGTGAAGGCAACAGGGCTAGCTGTCGAACATGTACAAATTGACGAGTTATTAGAATGCCAACTGTTTTAAGGTAAGGCAGAAATGTGGTATGTGTTCACCAGGAAAAAAATGAGAGAAAATTAATATGCATAGATCAAAACTTGTCTCTTCCTTTCTGCAATAAAATCTACAAAGGTATTAACCCCAAAATATAAGCTCTATATAAAGTAATGTCCAAAATGAGTCAAAGGAAAACAACACAAGTAAGTCTAAGCCTAAGACTGACAAGGTCTTTCACCTCCTAGAAGCCATTTAGAGACCCTGATTTTGTGTCACTTCAGCCTTTGACAATGACTTTCCTCCCAAGTATCAAATAAATTAGGTTCTCAATTTCAATTAGAGCTTAATAACTTCGAAGACAAAAGAAATGAAGACCCACAAACCCAAATCTGGAACAGGAGGTAACCCCCACCCAGACACAACTCGGCATTAAATGACACCGTGCCTTGTTTCCTCACTAATCTGTCAGAGTAATACTTGTTTCCTCCACCAGCGAGGTGTGGAACTGTGGAGATGCACTCGGTTACCACTTCCTACTGGGGAGGGGGACAGAGCTCTGCATTTGGAAGTGCCAGTGCAAACCAGGGTGCAGGGCTGATAGGCGACTCAGTAAAGGAGCAATGAGATGGTAGAAATACAGGTTTCCATACGGGAAAGGATGAAGATGCAGAGGAAGAGGAAGGAACTGTAGAGGCAATTCCTGTAGAAGTTTGAACTTTCTAAGAGAACATACTTAAAGTCAGATCCTGTTACTTGATACAAATCTGGAATTATGCCACAGCCTCTAAAACAGCATTTATCACCTGCCATTTTCTGAGCATGCAACATGACCACTAATTAGCAAACAAAGAAAAACCTATGACGAGTTCAGCTGCTCTCCTGACAGGCCATGCAGTATTTCCCTTTCTCAGCCTACTTCCTTTTCCAAAGAGATGGCTTCCTTTTCTTTTCCTTTTCTTTATATTAAGCACCTTTTTGGCAGGATTTTGCAAACAGAAATGCAAACTGGGTAAACGAAGAACCTACTCAGCAGCCTCCTTGCCTGCATTAGGAAGGGCACATGCCAAGCTAATTTCAGGATCAAAGTCTTACACTATAGCTCTTGCTGTTTGGAAGTCTTCTTATGATATTCACTGCTCTTTGCTTTCTCAAAATGTTTAGCTCCAATTTTACTAAGATTAAATAACTCTGCTCCCTCTCTCATGTTTACACCTTTCATACACTTCAAAATGCTCAGCATGTCCCTCTTCCCAGGGTGTGTAATTTTTTTAACACTTCGCTATAACCCTTCTACCCCCTACCTCCATTATTTTTGATGCTCTCTTTGATTTATTCAGACACAGAAAGTTCAACGGAGGGAGAAAGTGAAGGCATTTATGCCAGGCCCAATTTATCAAAACCTACATAGGGATGATTTCAAAGGGTAGGAAATAAAAGTTTTCCCTGTTCATATATTTATAAAATGCAATCAAAATTCACCACTTCCTGTAAAAAAATATTAACAAGGAAAATAAAAAGAGTGAAAACTTTTACCACTCCTCAGGGTAGGAAAAGTACGATAGGGTTTAACAAACTCTGGGCTGGAGAACAGCAGCAAGATAAGGGAAGTTTACTTGAAACAGTTATGTTAAAAACTTGTATGGAGCATGCATGGAGAACTGGTATGTGTGGTTAAAAAAAGAGAATACAAATTAACAGGAGATGGTGTGTGAACCGCTAAAGGTTTCACTACTGTGAGTTTGGAATGACAACATCTCTTACGGGTGCCAGAGATATGAATGTCCTATGTGGCTTTCCCTCCATGAGTGACAATAATCATAAAGATACAGCATCTGCACCATCACATTTTATTTCATGCCATTTATTTGGTTTCAGCTTTTTTGATGTCGGTCTTTTGAGGAAATCAGTTTCTATAGAAACAATTCTGTCACCGACGCAGCATATGAAAAGTTGTGCCAGTGAAAAGTTAAGTTTGCCATTCTGAAATCTGAATGGAGGAAGGCTTGGGTAAAAAGCAAAACAGAAAACTCCAAGCTGTACTACAATATTGTTACATCTGTAGCTGCAACAACTACCTTTACCCAGTGGACAGTCAGTGCTCCACTGTACTGTATCCAACCCATGGAGAAACCTTTACTCTTCACTCTGCAGGCAATCACTGGCTGAGAGAGAACAGTATCTCAAATATTTCCAGCTCCAGTCAGAAGGATTCCGTCTTCGCATCCCACATTACACAAGAGAGGAATCCTGCATGCAACAAGCTAGCTGCCTTTGATCCCAAGTCTCAAGAACTAGACCACCCGTCTCATCTATTCCTGATGTTTCTTCTGATCTGAAAGAAATCACCCCAGTTGCTCTTTACAGTTATGAGACATCTTCTCTTGTCCTCCTGCTAAAATTTCCCAAGAAGAACTGCTGTGACCATAGGAACCCTGCCTTTTTAGCAAGTCTGCTGGAGCCCCATCTTCTAGCAACGCAGTTCATCTTCATGGTGTCCGTGCTTTACTGTCCCTGCCACAGTCTGCTTCCTTCTGGAAAACTGAAGCTGTAGAAGTGCTATAGAATTACAGTCACAGATGCTATCTGGAAAATCAAAGAGGAATCTCCAATTTGTGGAAAGAAACCTCGGATTCCCAAACTGTCACAATGCCAGTAAGCAATACTGGCTTCAAAGGGCACACGGTTATGTGAACACCTTAATGCTGAGGATGTATATGTGCATGTACATAACTGCACACATGCATTACATTGGGAAAAAACAGTTTAGTTCATTCAACACAAGAAAGAACTGAAGATGTATTAAGGACCCATTGAGATTTTTTGCTAAAGCAAAACAGCACCAACACTCCAGAACCAGTGTATGTGTAACTAAAAGAAATATCTCACTGAGGAGAACCAGACCTTGACTGCTCATGGAAATAAATCCTTCCCTATGACAGTTTTGAAATTTCATCTATAACTCTGAAAAAAAGAAATCAAAAAATTATTCTCAGTTAAATCCATAGAAGCATTGACCTTCAGTATCCACAATGTTTGAAGAAAAGACACTTCCACTTCTGACAGATCCACTGCAAATACAGTCTCAGCAGCTCCAGAGCAAGCACTGAGAAATGCAACCTGCTCTCATAACTCATGCATTCTGACTTATTCAAGCAGTCTTCCTTTGTCAAGAGAATTGCATGATTCAACATTCAGCCCTACATATAATGAGCAAACAGGAAACCCCTCTCATGTATGATATGCTCTTTAGTGTCAGTGACAAAATAAAGCACATGCTCCTATAATATTCCAAGTCAATAGGAAAACGCATGCCTCAAATTCAAATTCTCAATATAACCTTTGTGTTTACTACTAAAGAGAATCCATAGAGATCAGGCAAAAGACTAACTCTGAAAAAGCCCATTGCACCTTAAAATAAGCTCCAAGCTGTAAATCAGACAAACCTCAACACAATGACTGCGCAATTCTGCAAGATACACTTATGTTCATTCCAGAGAACTGTCCCATATAGCAACTGTACCACAGATCCTCACAATGAACTGTTTGGTTGAAAACAAATGTCGTACTTGATCACTTCTCGGCTCCTGGCTCACTACTATGAAGCAACAAGTACAAGCTGCAGAAACTGCTTTGAGATCAGGTTTTTCTAAGTCTGTAAGAGCAGTGCTGGGATCAGCAGCTTCACTGCCTGGAATGAACACAGCTTTCCACCATAAAAAGCCCTCCCTGCAGAGACCTTCCTTGGATCTTTCCAGCTTGAGATTCCAGAACTGACTCCAACAAAACCAGAACAACCTTTCCCACAGCAAATCTAATTTCTTTAAATATGCCAGCCCCCATGCAGAAAACATAGCACTAACACCAACGAAAGCCAAATGTCACAGCCCATCTTCTACACACCTTGGAGAGGTCGGTAAATCAACCCAAACCAGAAAAATACATCCAGGTTTCCTTATGGGCAAAGGATTAAGAAAGCAGCATGTGATATTAGCTCCCTCCTTTTACTTTAGTGAAGGGTACTCAGAAACACTTGGAGAACTGCCGTAAAACCTTTCCAGAACTGGAACACACTGTTACAGCTTTAAGTGGTTTTGTCTCAAACCCTTCAAGACCCTCTGTTACCTAAAATGTTAGATAATGCCTCAGTGCATTGCTAAGTTAAAACCCCCAGTTCAGGCCTGAAAAGCTCTTGAATACATGAACAAGATCAAAGCAGGTAAGCTCAATAAACTGTGCAGGCACTGTTTAGGGGCTTGAGGAGCATCACTCCCACAGCATGTTGGAAGTAATTTTCTCTGGTGACACGCTATGTTTTGTCTTAGTGAACATTTAACCTCTAGATTTGGACAGCACACATTTGGCATGGGCGCACTTCTTTAGGGAACACCAGAGTGGTTACTTCAAGTGACAGTTTTCTAATTATTCTGTCAAGCATCAATCTGTGAAGTTCCCAGTTCCTCAGCACCCTGACTGACAGGGCAATCAGTGCTTTACTTAAGGCCTCTAGAGCTGCTCTGTCCTGACAAATGCGCTTTAAGAAAGAACAACCAACCAACCCACCCCTCCTCTCCAGGGTTCAAAGGCAGTGGAATATTTGACTTCCAAAGCAACTCCCCACTTTCTGCAAATATAGTTCCCCAAAAAACCCCAAAACCATGGCATTAGTACATATAACGCAGACGGGGAAAGAACAGAGGAAATTTTCTTTTGTATTATAGTAATTAATTGCAGGCATTTTATTTTGGAGCAAATCAGTTGATCAAAAACAGGGAAGGAGCTGAGATAATGAAATCGTTTTCACTAAGAATCTTTCCTTCTCTTAAGAGAAGTAAAACACCACCTTCACAGCACTTTCGGCTTGATTCTGAGTTCCTCTTATTTTTGATGAGGGTGCTATTGTGACTTCTCTTGGGGTCCTACAGCACCACTGACTCTAAGTGGGAAAACGAGGGACTTTGTGAGTGATAAACAATTAGCCCTGTACCAAGTTCAGGGAATAATACAAGCTACTTAGTAGTCATGACCACGATTTCCTAAATAACATGAAAGTACTTCATGCTCTTTATCTCCTGTGTAATTAAATTCAACATCGGGGCTAAGATTTTGACCAACAAGTTGGTACTACAATTAGACAAGGTTTGATTTATATGCCAGGATCCTGCACCTGAGAATTCAACGGTGGAGTTGCTTTCCTTGGCTTGCTGGAACAATCTTTTATTGGTATTGTTTAACTTAATGCAAAGAGAAAACCTCTCACCATAGAGAAGAGCAGCACCAACACCGTCATGCCAATAATACTAGTTTCTATTTGCAGTCAAATTTGTATCAATGTTGATCCTTTGGTTTTCAAAAGTAAACTATGACTAATGCAATTTTGGTGACTAGCTCTTGATAATGAGCACTACAGAGTGCTCTATGGTAAAACACTGAACTCAGCAGGACTAACAAATAAATGAAATATCAAGTCAGGTGTCAAACAAAGGGTAGAAGACTACAGCATGTAATCACTATCAGAGCGAACTGCGGAAAACCTCTCTCGAGATTTCATCCTTAATTCTATTTTTCTGAGGACATTAAATATGTAAATATATTCACACACACAATAATCATTTTTTTTTTCTTGGATCTGAGTCAAAACTTCCAGTACACATGTAGCTGTGATTTATGAAATGAAGAGAACTTGTTCTAATCTGAGCTCACATCTAGTCATAGGCCAGCAATGGCCGTAAGATTTTGCTTTCTTTTGTTTTCTGGGCAGCTTAATGCTCTATGACTTTTATACATAAATCATCACTCTTGCTAACAATACCAAATGATTAATTTTCCTTAGTGGACCAGATTCCTTTTGGAGAAGACTGTGATGTACAATGTAAGACCAGAAATTAGTTTCACTGAATTGGAGCATTTGAAGAGGGAAGCATCATGCAGAAGAACACAAGAGTGGTGTAAACAAGGGAACAATGGTAGCTGTGACAGACTGAAGCTCATGTAGACCAGTACTGTCCTCCAGGAACTACTCATCTGACCTAGTAACAAGCCAGTTCAGGCAGCCAATCTATTTCCACAGAATACCAGGCTGGAAAGACATTCAAGGATCATTTGGTTCAACCTTTCTAGGCAAAGTATGATACAGATTATACGTCCCAGCACAATGTCCAGGTGAATCTTAAAAGTGTTCAACACTGGTGAGTTCACCACTTCCCTGGGGAGATTATTTCTGTTTCTACAAGGCTTAGTCATTCTGCCAGTGCAGCTCATTGAGCTTTTTCACTGCTGTGTCAGATGACTGTGGGTGCAAATGGAGAGGAGGAGGATGCAACTGTGTAAAACTATCTTTGACACACCATAACTGGCATAGACCTGATTCCTTGACAGAAGGGTATGACAGAGCTGACCGATGATGGTACAAGCGGAGGAAGGAAATTCTTCGATAGAAAGCCTAAACCTGAAGTGTTCAGTAAGGTGAAATCTGTCCTAATGTCAGGGAAGAGGCTGAACCCATCAGCTTTCAGATGAACTTACTGAAGCTCAACAGACTTTTAGCATTACTAAGGGATTTTAATGAACACTACCGTAATGTAAGCATTTTAATGAACATTACTGTAATGTAAGCACTATCTCTGCTTAAGTTGCTTCTATTTTATCTTTTCAGTTCCATTACTCCCACAGTTTTTGTGACTAAGTGAAAACAAAAATGTATTTAAGATTCTAAGTTATATACACAAAATCCCCAAACCAACTGTATAGGGCCCTGTGGAAGTTTTGATTAAAGGCAAATCCTGTACAATTCAGAGAGCACATGCTCAATCAGTGGTTGAAACAGAAAACCTCCAGGGAGCAGCAGGAACTAAACAATTCTGATGAGGTTTCTGTAACTTTCCAGCAAATAGTAATTTGCTCTTTTATATTTCTTCAATAAGAAGTCAAGCATTGCAGTCCCAAACCTTTAAATCAAATGATTCACTGGGCATCAGGCATCCAACTTTCACCAACAACTATAAAATATTGACTCCGTACATTCATTCATTTCTACCCAATAATTGATTTGTCTTTTTTGCTAGTTACAGGCCTGTAACTATTCTGGGAGGTTGACTTAATCAAGATTTAGTTAAGAAAAAAGAGATCCTCAGCATTTTCAAGTTTTAATCTTGTCTACACCACATAAGCATGTATATAATCTATTTTCTTAATGAGATGCTTTGACTCTTTCTCCCTGTTATCACTATTAATTCCAAATCTACCACGCACAAGAGCTGTCCGTAGTTTATAGGAAGGCTTCTGCTTTAATCAAAAGCTTGGTATTAACTCTGTCTTCACTTTTGCTTAACAGTCTTCTCAGCTGGAGCTAACAGAGATTTCATTCCCTTTTCTGGTAAAGTGAATACTGGTTTACATGGTCAGCCCAAATGCCACCCACTTAGAAATCCAATTTCATGGCACTGGTGGCAGGATTGCCACCTTGCTTATACTGAAGCCCTTCAGTGGTTCTTGGTTGGAGGAAGGTAATGCTGTCCATGACTACCATGGCTGTCTGCTCCTCTGCAGTGAGCAGTCTGCTTGCAGCAGCAGAGTACTCCTTCTTCCTCACACGCATGAGAATGAACACAGAATCACAGAACAGTTTGAACTGGAAAGGACCTTAAGATCATCCAATTCCAACTCCCTGACATAGGCAGGGATGCCTCACATTAGACCATACGGCCCAAGGCTCTGTCCTGCTTGGCCTTCAACACTGCCAGGGATGGAGCATTTACCACTTCTTTGAGCAACCAGTTCACCTGAAAATTAGTCCTTTCTCTCACATATTATGAGAAAAACTATTAACTATAAATGTATGATTAACTCTTGTTTTCTGCAGACTGGAATCAAAAGTACAAGCACAAAAAGAGATAAGCCTTCCATTTTTCACAGTAAAGATAACACCTCATTTTACAGACAAAATACTGAGAAATACAACACAGACAACACCTTTAGAGAACAGGAGTAATTTTCATTTTCCTGTAACAGGACAGTTTTTCTATTAGAAGATAAAACTAAACCTTTAGCAACAAGTGTAAGAACTACTCATTTGTGGTAGATATGGACTTGACTTGCCAAGTACTTAAGCACACGACAAGCTTTAAAAGTGAATAGGCTCATTTATTTCAGCTTTAGCCATCCACTCAGAATTATAGATAATAAAACATTAAAACTTGAAACAGATTTGAATATCTTGTTGAACTGGAGCATGAATAATGAAGCTGTGAAATAATTCAGTCCTACCTGAAACGAAACAGTGATTCAAGGGAAAGGAACAGCTTGTCCCCTTTCATTAAGCCATATTTCAAGTAATTTTTGTCTCTTCCAAAGCTTTTTAATCATCCTATGCTCAGCAATGCAAATGAATGGATGAACATAGGCCAAATAATATTTTTCCTATTTAAATATATCAATTGTCAAATATATATCAAATATGTTTCAATATACTAAATATATATATATAAATATATTAAATACATCCCTCTGACTGGAAAGACAGAGTGTATCCTGCTCCAAACCCAAAGTTTATACACTATAGAAAAACACATTCTCTATCTCAACACTAAAAAAAAATTGAAATAAAGGAAAAAAAAAAAGGTATCTAGACTGGAATAGAGAAAACATCAGGAGATACAGCGCAACTCAAAATGCCATTTCCATAGAGATGGGTGGATGTTCTAATAGATCATTCTCTTATAACAGACACCAATGAATTTAAAAGCTATGTATTTGCCAGACCTGCATATTATTTCTGATCACATCACTGCACCAGTCATTTCAGATGGCATATGGGATTAATAATAATAGGTCAGAACAAGATCACCTATCATGATCTATTTCCCATATTAAGATGCCAACCAGAGCACAAGTACTACAGCAGAGGCAAGTGCAACATCTGTATTTTTCATGCAATTCTCTCTTCTTTCCCAATACCTGCATCACTGCACCTGACACTGCACTTTTGGCAGCTTAGAGACAAAAAGTTCTCCTAATTCCACCCCTCTCCCACCTCTTTTATTTTAAACAGATGTATCTTTACACTGAAAACCTTAGCAAGATCAGACCCTTTATTCTTCTGTCTTTACAAGATAGTTTTATGCTGGGGAAATGCTCACTAATTTTGTTCTGTTTCACCATTCCCCACCCCCTGTTGAGTCTTATTCTTCAGCTAACCTATGCTCTACCTACCTGTGCTTCACCCATCAAGGATGCTTCTGAAATTATATGCAAACACAGTTGATATTCATTTCCCTGTCAGAAGATTATATCTTACCCAGTTCAAATGGCTAAAAGCACCTACTTGAAATACACAGTTCATCATCTAGGCCTGTTTCTATCAGGAACAGATGGAGGTAAGGTGATTAAATTTCTTCATTTTGATGGAAAGAACAAACAATTTCCTAGACAGCCATAACACCGTAAACCACTTAAAAATAATGAGCATGAAAATGTGATTTTCTTTACAAAAGAGTTTCAGTAAGGACACCTACAACTTTTATTTTAATATACTATTCCCTACCTGTATTATCAAATGATCTGTCTTTCATTCTCTTGTAAATAGGCTAGACAGATAATCTATAAATACATTCTTAATTACTCATCTCATCAAGATGAGTTACCAAATTGAGATTCCTAAAATGTCTTCCCTTTTGATCCTAATTGTGAAATGAGTCATATAAATTTTCAGTATTTAATCAATTTGTAAACTACACTAAAGCGCTGCACACTTTTCTGATGTAATATGACATTTCCTTTCGGTAGGCAGTACTAAGACACACAAACATAAGTGTCCATTATACTACAAATGCTGGATATGATCAGGCACTTTGCAGGTAGAGGTGATGCTGGCAAGGTTTTCAAGAGGGAGATTTACTGCCTGCATCCATTGCCATTCACCTTAGGCACCAGTTTAGAACAAGAGGGTGATACCATACTACGACATGACAAGAGACATGCACTATCCCCTAGCCATTAGCATGTACTTCTCTAAATCACTTCCCATCGCAGGCTCAGCCATACTGGCTCACCGGGACAGTCCAGTCCCAAGCACCAATGAAATACTACTAATAATCTAATAATTCCTTTAGCACTTTGATCATTAATCAAATGTACTCCAAACAAGCAGGAAAACGCAACAAGTCTTGGCCACACAACAGTCATCTCAAGAGAACGAAGCACATTGTCTTCTGAGAAAATGGCAAGGTCTTCTCTTCTGTTCCTATTTTAGAAGGGACAGCACTACCGACAGGGTAATGGGCACACGAGTATTTCAAATTACATCCAAACCCAACAGCTCAATTTTCATTGTGATTCTTCCACACAATTTTTAGCGCTTATAGCTTCTATGGAAACATTTGTGCTTTTTTCCTTATTCCACTGCAAAGGAGGCAATTACAGAATCTCTGCAAGTTTTCCCCCTTCTTAGTAAGTTTATTTTCACAGCCAGTTTTTAAGATTTATTACAGCCAACTTTAAAATGCCAAAAAGCATTCAACTTGTCAGTGCCTATAAATAATGGGAGATTCATGTTACAGTATATTTATATATAAATTACTTAGGGGCCAATATTACACATGCTCTTGAAAAATACATTACTCTAGATTATAAATCAAGACAATCCAATTACGCACCTTAAATGCATAATTGTCCTCACATTTTCATAAATATTGGCAATATGCTATCAGTCTCTCAAAATGCTTCAATGAAAGGAGAAAATGCCTTTTCGATACTCCAAGTGCTCTAAAAGATGACTAGGCATTTCACATTAATTCCTGCAAAAACGTAGAGACACATTAGAAGAAATCCTTGTTAAAGTTCTATTACTCTGTATTTTCTCACCAATGCAGTGCTACTAAAGATGTAGGGAAATTTCTAAATGTCTCCTATAAACTCAAATCCTACAGTATCTCTTAAAGAACCATGAGCTGCTCCAATACCCTTCGTTAAAGGCAGAGCATTTGTACAGATTTCTGAGGCAGAAAATACAATATGCCTATGTCAGCTTTTCCCAGCTTTACGAGATGTTTCTGTGCTCCAACAGGTCTTTTCTACCCCTACAAGGTGTCACCTTATGATAATTTAGGGTTATTCTCTGAAAGAGGAAAAGAAACCTCTAGACTGTCACCGGCGCCAAGGAGAATCAACTCATCCTGAAACACTCTGGCTACATTTTTGTTTAGCTGGTCCTTAAATACTTGCAGTGCTGGATAGCTCCTAAAATAAACTGCTGTAGGACTCAACTACCCTTTTGATGGACAGTTTTCAGAACAGCTAACTTGTATTTCTTTGCTGCATTTAAACCTTACTACTTCTCACCTTACTGTGGCAGACACTGACTTGCAACACTGGGCAGATTATCCAGGTTAACTGAAGGTTTCCTTCACCTTGGTGTGTCTGGTCCTCTATCAACACTTGGGTGTGTATTTCAAATAAGAGAAAAGGGTAGTCTCTCCTTATGTGCTCATGCACTTCCAAGGCAAAAGGGGCTCTCTATGTCCTATCAGGGGATAATATGAAGATGACATAGTAAGATACATCTTCCAAAGACTATGCGGTATACTTCAATGACACTGTCTTACTGCAACATGAACCCAACAGGTTTATTGATTATGACTTTTTTAAAACGTAGTATTTTACTTCTACAAAACCCATGCTGAATACAAAACTGGCAGCAGGATAGAGCTCTGTAATAAGCAGTACAGGAACACAGAATCAGAGTAGTTAGGGTTGGAAAGGACCTTAAGATCATCTAGTTCTAGCCCCTTACCATGGGCAGGGACACCTCATACTAAACCATGCCACCCAAGGCTCCGTCCAACCTGGCCTTGAACACCACCAGGGATGGAGCATTCACAACTTCCCTGGTCAAGTAATAAGCAGTCACATAACAGGGATACCTTTTATCATTTCCATAGTGCTTAATTTCTTCAATGGACTATGTAATTTTTGATTGTTTTGAGAGCAGTCATATATGGTACATGAGTTTTATAATCTACAGTTCACACAGAGGGAGAAACCAGAGCAGTCAAAGCTTGAAACTTCAAAAGCAGCCACGAAATTCAAGTGCCACCATTTTCAGATATCCATCCCCTTTAGGGCTATGCAGAGTTGTGAACACTGGACTAGCTGTTAGCTCGCGTGGAACAGTGTGTTATAACACACAGGTATTTTTACTACAATAACTCTTAACCTACAGCTTTTAGAGTACTCAAAACATCATATGATTCTTCACCCTCTTGTATGAATCAGAAAAACACACAAAGCATATAGACTTTTCACACTGTGTAAAGAAGAGCTGAGTAATGAAGTGTGTAAAGGGTGCATGATAGTTGAATAAGAAAGCAGAAAGATTTCAAATGACTATATAAGAACAGGGCTACCCTGCATTATGTGAAATGACGTGCAATCTGACAATCCAAATCCAGTGCTAACACTCTAGTATATGTCCTTAACTGAACACTAATTTCATTTAATTCATCAACATTATACAGACACTGAAATAGACTGTATGTGTGATAGAGACAGCTTACCTCATCCTACTGATTCATGCTTTCACATTGCTTTAACACTGACAATTAGTCAGGGAATCACCAAAAATGCATGACAAACTATTCACAACCAGCCTAGGATCTAATGGGGATAAGGCTCAGTATCAGTAAGTGCGGCTATTCTAATGTTTGTATGTTTAAAACCTCTACATTCTATTTTTTATTCATGCCTTTAAAGCTTAATAGTCCCCTTCTCAGTCTTCAAAGCACCCTCCTCTCACTCCACACAAAATATCCAGGACTAACAGCAATACCAACCTCATCAATGGCAAAGGCCATAGAAGAAAGTCCATCAAGTTGGTTCTTTGTTTCTGGATGTTGCCTTTGATGTTCTCTTCCTCTTAGTCAAGACAGACTTGATAGCCTTGACTGGCTGGCATGCCTAATACTGCCCCAACATATTTGAGTGTTAGATATTAATTATTCCCTGGATATGAGTTAACGGATGTCAATATAGAATACATTTTTATCCAGAGACATGTTTGCCAATGTGTCAATAGTATTTTGCTTAAATGACAAGCAAGCACTTGTTAACATCAATTGATTCAGTAAGTCTTTAGTCACATCATCAATGACAGGCTTCTGAAAAGGTTGTCAAAGGAGCTTTAGGGGGAAAAGGAGCACAAGAACAACAAATAAAATAAAAAATAAAGAAATAACAACAGGCCTTTAACAGCCCGTATTCCAGTGACACTTAATAACAGGAGACATCTGCTAAGGACTAGAGCCAGTCACTGGTAAACCAAAACTGCTTACAGCGTAGTTTGCCTTTTTTGACTGGGTTTGTGTAGTAAGGTTTTGGTAGTGGGGGGTCTGTGGATGAGTCTTCTATGAGAAGCTGCTGAAAGGTTCCACAATGTCTGACACAGCCAATGCCCTCCAGCTCCAAGATGGACCTGCTGCTGGGCAAGGCAGGGCCCATCAGTGAAGGTGGTAGCATGTATTTAGGAAGGCAAAAAGTCCTGCACAGTGGTAACTTCAGCTAGAGAGAGGAGTGAGAGTGTGTGAGAGAAACAGCCCTGCAGACACTCAGGTCAGTGCAGAAGGAGGGTAGGAGATGCTCTAAGTGCAGGGCAGAGATTTGCCTGCAGCCCACAGTGCGGAGCACGGTGAGACAGGAGCTTTGGTGTCCTGGACAACAGATTTATTGTTATTTCAGCTTATTATTATTACAATTATCATTATTTGTATTTATTATAATTTCAAATTATTATTTCCAAAACCTTGTTAAATCCTACAAACAGACATCATACAGTAAATGTAACAAGCCAGGTCTTCAGCATGAATAAAAATGAGCACCTACTGAGCTTGGTAAGGACGTGAGAGTACTCAAGGATGAGGACTTCAGTAAGGATAGCTGAAACAGCACCTCATTCATCCAGGCATCACTCAGGCCTCTGAAATACCAAAGGAAACAACCTCCTTGACCTGACTTGTGGCACAAACAGGAGAAATGAAGCTTCTGCAGTGCCTCCCAGCAGCTTCAACACCCAAAATTGAGCCACCTTCCCCTTTACTGTAACTCACTGAAATGCAGGAAGACAGCTTATTTCCTGCCAAAGCAGACAGCCAGCACAAAGTCACAGAAACAAGACAGGCAGGAAGGAATAAAGTTAAAAAGAGTCTGGAATTTAGATAGTGAAATAAAAAAGTAATTCAGAATCATCGCAGTGACCTATCTGACTTAGGAGGTACTGGATATGGCAGGCTGCAAACAAGACTGGCAGAATATGAAAGAGTCACTGACTCCAGAGACAGCATTTCCATCCAAAGCCAGTGGATAACCTTCTGCAACAAAAATACCCCTTTTTAATCTTTTTTTAAATTTCTTTTCTAGAATTATAGACCCTGACAACAGCCAGATTAAACCAGCAGCACAGCAGCCAAGATCTCCATCTTTCTCAAAAACAATATCCCCAGCTTCACCAAATCAAATCACAGCATACCTGTATTGTGTTGCTGTAATACAAAACAGACGTTTTAAAGATCTATTTCAAAGTGCAGTTGAACATTTCCTTCTGGAAGATTTCTTTTCCTGCAATGTCCTTAATGCCACGTTTCAGTGCAACTAGAAGACAGGACTTCTTCACACTATAGCCCTGCAGGCCTGTTTGTTTGTTTGCTCAGCCTTTCTCAGCTTAATGCTGAGAATGTTTGGAGACATTTACAGCAATTAACTGTCCCTCAAGTTCCACAGAGCAGATTTTTCTCTCTTCAAAAAGGTGGGAACGAGGTTAAAGGTTACAGGGAAATGACTGAGCAGACACAAACTGTGGATGCTGTATTAGCCATGACAACTCTTGGGGTTAAAAGCCTACTATCAGTTAAGAAAAGAGAGGATTCACTCAATTATTTTACTGTGTATTAGTGATCTAATGGACATGCTGCATTAGGAGAGGAATTAACATTTACTATCTTTTCTGAACAGAAAAATAAAATACGACATGTTTATTGTTTTAATAGCCACTAAACTTACATTGGTATTAACTGCAGAACTCTAAGAAAACCAAGGGCTCTGATGTTAAGCTGATGTAACTGCCAGGGCTGCTACAGTCTCCTGTTATGTGTCAGGATATCTCTGTATCTTCCCTAGTTCTAATTTTATCTCCTGCATATTCGTTGTCAGTTGCCATTAAGAGAAGTTTTTCACCTGATGTCACATGGAACTGGAACATTATTGCTGATGGTCACACTGACATAAAATAAACATCAGCCACACTGAAAGGACTGACGAGAAACAGTTCACAAGTGACTCACTTTAAGCTTCACAAGGATCACATCTGTGGTCATGTGCAGAACCAGGCTCAAAAGAACTAATGTTAATAACATCCTCCCTTTTTTTCCTGGAGTGCCATAGAGAGAACAGGCGAGAGAGAGCTGTTCCGTGATTCTTCCTGTGAATGAAGGAAGATCAGAAAAGGCATTCAAAAGGAAAAGAGGATGCAACAAATTAATGAGGAATGAACTGTGCTGCGTTTAGGCTAAAACCTTCTGCATCTTCAGCAAGTCAAAGACCGGAATGGTACAGCTATAGCTGTGCATAAACACAAACATAAATTACTATATCCAGTTCTTCCCATGCTACCTTTTACTTGTGTAGCTTTATTAGCCCTGGTGCAAGCAGGTAATATTACGCAGTAACATATAAGCAGAACATATAATAGAAGAAGGATGTATTTGCAAGTCAAATGTTTGGCATGCAGATGTTATATACCTGAGAGCTACTGAAATGCCTTTTTGCTTTCAAATTGTTTAAACTCAGCCAGATTCATCACCAAAAGTAATACCAGTTGTTTATGCTGTACAGGCAGATGAATGCATTTAGCATACTGATAATCATCGGCTAAGTTGTGTATCTAAGACTTTACTGCACCTGCTTCTCCACCAACACAAGTTTTAGAGCTCAATTACATCTCAGCCAGACCTTGGTCATCACACAAAACACACATCACAGAACAACACGGACATATGCAAGCAAATCTTTGTGCAATGCCCTGAGGACAAAGCTCCACATATGAAGACAAGCACTACACTGCCTACTTGCATCAAACAATGAAGGAAACTACCAGGTTTTCTAACATGAATCTCAAATCCATTCTTTGTCCCTTCTGCCTCAAGTAAGGTATCTTTCTTCTCTGCTTGTCCAGGTTTGTGTTCTTCTAGGCATGCTAGTAACTCAAAGCTTATACAATCACTAAGTAGAAGGAGATAACCAGTCCTCTTCCTGTGGGTCTTGGGAAGAATATAAGTCTAGAGCTCTACAAACAAAAGGTCAGCATGACCCCATCTATGCGTGCGCAAAAAGAACCAGGAAGAATGTTTTGAATATCGACTGACTCTAGTACAATTGAAAGGTCGAGATACTATGTGCCTTAAAAACATGCAAGGAGAGTTACAAATGCGAACAGCTTAAAACCTGAAGTACCTGTGCTTGTTTTGTACTGCAAATTTTCTTCCTGATTCTGCCTTGAAATTTTGTTACAAACAATATTCATCTCTATGTGAAAAGTCACAACATTTTGTCACTGCTGCACAGGATATACAATTACAGAGATGTAATTTTCACTGGAATGTGGTATTTAGAGGAGTTGGTATCACAGACAAAACGAACATGAGGAAAATGGATGGAAGCACTGGAAAAAAGAGATAAAGGAGACAAAGCCAACAAACCTGCACGTGGAGCAGGAACTGAAAAGTCAGGCAAAAGGTTCACAGTGAAATCATTTTCCTTCCAGATCGCCCCTTACGTAACTCATTCTCAGTGTTCACACCATTATCTCTATTTTTCATCATACTAATGTTCTCTAACACAGCAGTATTGCTGCACAGGGAAGCTTCTGGTCCAAAACCACCTTTTTTACCTTTGGATCAGCAGTCAGCAGCTTGAATGCTTGATATACTTGTGCTTCTTTCACGCCACCACCCAAATCCAAGAAGTTGGCTGGCTTTCCACCATTCAAGGATATTATATCACATGTTGCCATTGCAAGTCCAGCTCCATTTACTGTAATTATAA
This sequence comes from Forpus xanthops, assembly GCA_032466535.1. Taxonomy (NCBI): domain Eukaryota; kingdom Metazoa; phylum Chordata; class Aves; order Psittaciformes; family Psittacidae; genus Forpus; species Forpus xanthops. The sequence goes on from JASSUY010016936.1 coordinate 33,660, forward strand.
ACATCAAGTACTTATATTTCAAATAAAAGTATATAAGGTTTGTGAAAAATTTTAAAACGTACCAGCATAACCACATAACACAGCTTATGAACATCTATTTCTAAATAGATCAGTACTGTTCAAGGATATCCAAAGCAACAAATAATCCAAACTCTGGTGCACACACCAACATTTAGGTTTCCTTATGACTGTTATCTTTAGGACTTAGATGTGCACTTTTAATTAATTATGGGCACACAAAAACTTCTTGGAATAATGATCACACCATGAGGCATGAAGGACAAATTGACTCCTTAACCTCCTCTCCATCATTCTGATAGCACTAGATGATGTTCTGTATTACTGTAAAGGAGACAACTAAATTTTGGGGACAAACGCTCCTGAAACTGCCTTTTATTTTGCATTTGTATTAGTCAAGAAGCAATCCCAGGGGCACAAATATCCCCTAAGCTAGGAAAAGTAGGAGATAATTATTTGTCCCCAGCAAGTTGGTCCTCCTAGACAAAGGAAGTCTTCTGTGTCATCTGCAATTCAACAGCAATACCTAAGACTAAAGAAACAGTAATATACCATAGTGTTGCTAATTATTATTTGGGTGAGGGGCTTTGTTGTTGCATTGGTTTTATTTTTTAAATTAAGATCAAAGTCTCACTGTCACTGAATCAACTGCAATGCGTTATCAGCATCTTCTAGATTAATGGTTAGAGTACACATCTAAGCAATATAAATGCTGGACATTTTCTCACCAAGCTGAAATAAAATGCCCAATTCAATTAGATTCATAATAAAATGTACTGGCTAAAAGCGTTTGTACAAAATGTAAATTATTTAGAGCACAGCTCACCTTCTTATCCCTTCTAAAGAGAAGAATCATTTCTATCCTATAGAAACTTCAGGAAAATAAGAAGCTGATATTTTGCTTTTAATGACCAAGCAGCTTCTTTAGCACCCTTCCTTAAAGGAAAAATGGAGTTCAATATTCAACTTCAAGTGGGAATATAATGTTTTTACACACGTACTTTTGCAGTGTCTTTTAAGTAACACAGCCTGAGTTTTGATAATTAATGATTGATTTTTGATTACTTTCCTTGTTTCAATTACTGGAAAGATCAATTGCTTAACAATTCAGTATGTAGAAACCTTCTCCCTCAGCCTGCCCTCTCCCTGCCCCTCCTCATGCCCTGGCCTGTCTGCTGTGGCCTTCACCACAGTTTCAACAGGTTTAGTTTCATTCCTGCAAGAACTTGTAGAAGAACAGCCAATCTGAGTAAAACAGGCTGACATACTGTTAAAGGTGGCCTGAATGTCAAAATGTACACAAAGTCGATGCACTGAACAAGTATGAATTTGTCTTCAAAAGTCTTTTGGATTTATTTGCTCTTACCAAAGCAAGCAATATTTCCATCCAGTCCTATGTATTTTAAGTCGTATTTGGCAGCTTCATTCTCTATGGGCTCATTTTCAGACTTGTCATCCATGGCAAATATTTCTTTTTGCCTAAATTCTGCATTGTCATCAAAGTTTATCTTGGCATCAAAGCAAACAACTAAAGAATAAAAGAATAAGAAAACACACAGGCATTTAGAGATCAATTAGCTAGTGCTTCTGAAATATTCCGACTACTACAGCAGGGATAGGGAAAAGGTTTTACGTTGGGACTGAGGTCACTTCCAATATATGATAAGCTAAAGTTCTAGCACTGAATACAGCAAATAAGGGCAAATTTTCCTTAAATCCTACACTGAGAAAAGCAAGTATCACCACAACAGTACATTGTCACAGCCCTTGTCACAGGATGATCTTCTGAGTTTGCTTTAAACAATGTTCATGTACATCATGAAGGCAGTTCGTATGATTTGGACATTAGATTCATAAGAGAGTCTACTTTCAAAACCACTGAAAGTACAACAGATATAACAAATAACAGGTTAGCAATCCATAGCAATGTTTGGTAACATGCACGCATTTACAGTTGAGCAATGCTTTCCTTAGCCATAGTTTTAACTGATACTGTTATTAGCTACACACACATTATTTCCCTAAAGATCTGAATTACAACTTCAAGCCAATGGATGTTTAAAATGATCAAAAGATTACAGCTAAATAAAGAAAATTTACAAAAGAAATAGAAAACTTCTCATCAATGTCAGAGCCCACTATGGCTGTAAAAACAAGTTAATACATAGCTAAACCTGACTGTATTAAATAATAGATACAAAAGACAAGCTGGTAGACATAACATTAACATAAAAACACCAGCAATAGAAATGCACATAGAGTGAATGGGTTATTTGCCTATTTACTAACTCATTATTTCTGTGGGTTTGCAGAGGCAAACACCTCATTAGATTAAAATGTTCTGAGTAAATGTAAGAACTATACTCTTATCATTTCACAATTTAAGTGATGTGACTTGTACTATATCTAGATTATAATTACTGACTGAAGCATAATTGATATCTCAATGCAAGCCGGTCAGAAATAAGTACCTTTCAATGCTACACTCAGATAACTCTAATAGTTTCTCTTTCTGCCTGTTTTGATTCATACCACCATTGAAATACATATGTGTTACATGTGCATGCCTCATAAGATTTAGATCCATAGAATCACGGTATAGTTAGGGTTGGAAAGGACCTTAAGATCATTTAGTTCCAACCTCCCTGCCATGCCCAGGGACACCTCCCACTAAACC